>LKUV01000143.1:0-144176 GCA_001414455.1 Hymenoscyphus fructigenus
AAAGGTAAAGAGGGGTCGGATCCTGTGAGCTTAAGTATGTGAGTGGCAAGCCACTCACATGAGCCGAAGCACGTGGATCAACTAGGCTGTCGTGGAAGGTGCTATTCACCAGGAATATGTAACGACATAGAGGGACAGTAAAGATATTCCACTCTTGGATAGAATTTATTGTTCTTGAAGAGTAAATGAAAAAAATACATCTCAGAGTGCAGATCGTACTTGCAAAGAAAAAAAAGGGTAGTCAGTGGAAGCATTTATTTATATATTCACCCTCCCAGGCTTAGCTTAGTAGACACCTATTGACGTACCTTACGTAGCGATACACCCTCCGCCCATTCAATCCCCAATTCATGTTCCCCTCATTAATCCCACCCAGAAACCCGACCCCAAAAAATGAAAGAGCTTTCCCTAATGCATAACCCACAAGACCAAGATGCAGTCCCAAAATCACACCAGCCCTAAACAAGAAACTCCTTACTCCCCTCAACCAGCCCATCCATCAATTTAACAATGCTCGTCCATGCAGGCGCAAACCTATTCAACTCATCCAGCGCCGGGATCGTTCCCGGAACATTCTGATCACTCCAAAGACAAACAACTCTCCCGCTTCGTCCCTCTTCACCTGCCTTCTTTCCAGCAGAGACAGGCCATTCAACATCGACAACCCAGTTACGATTCCAATCTCGGTGCCACAACTTGATTTGATCACTTCCACTCTCCGGAACATCGGCCCACTTCCCATCGTTCTTCGCTGCACCTTCTACGCGGAAAGCTGTGAATGGATCATCGAAGCGGATGATGCAAGCTTTGGTTTCCTTGCCTTCGATACGGAAGGTAGCTTTATTTTCGCCAGAGACACGAGAGACGTTATAGGAGAGCCAATCTTTATATCCCTTCTCAGGTGGTACACCCTCCTTCATGTTGTCAACCGCCTTGGGAGCAGGTCCAACATATGAGCAAAAGTCCAAGCCATCTCGAATATCCCCTCTCTTAATACAATCGATTTTCTGTCCCGCAGCCGATGGAACCTCAGCAATAATTTGTCGTACGTAGGTCTCAAGACCAGCGATGGTAACATGATTGAGACCCGTGTCCAGGTCAACAGTCTGTTGAAAATAGGCCTTGTATCGATTCTGTCCGGAAAAGGGGAAGGCGATAAGGTTATATACCAGAGTACCGATGAAAACGAGGAAGAGAAAGGTTGGGATGTGGTGAGTGATGCGATGAACGAATGGGCCGAGAGGAAGAAGGATCAAAATCGAGAATAGGGCAACGATCAAGTAAGGAAGCAACAGTGGGCCGCCATCAGTACCAGTTTGATTCATTGCTGTAACGAGCAAGAGTCCTACTTGTCCAATGATGATGAGGATAAATGGACCCAAGAGTAGAAACTGGACCAGCCAAGGCCAAGTTGGCAGCTTCGCAGACCACTTTTGTTCACCTCCAAATGCATGGTCTTTCTGATCGTGGTGATCATCATGGGCACCATCAGTGGTACCAGGAAGAGGTCTACGATATACTCTAACGAATGTGGATCCAAGAGCAGTACGATGATCCCCACCCACCAAAGGAGTTTCCTCAGTAGCATCTGCGCTATCGTCCTGACTTGTGCGTCGTCCCGAGTCAACAATGCCATCGGAATTTGGGACGGCATCAAGTCCATTTCTTGTCTCGTGATCCTCATGAGCAGCCTCGGCGACGGACTTTTTTGTTGGCAACGAGAATTGCTCACAGAGACTGATAAATGTCGCCAAAAAGATTGCTGCCTCGTAAAAGACAAACACGTAACCTCCACTGATGTGATATCGGTCCTCAAAAACAGTGGCTACTACGAGAAAGGCCCATCCAATGGAAAACATCCAGATTAGAACGTAGCCACGATGCAAAGCGGATGGTCTGATAAAGTTGCAACCGGCCATGATAAACCAGTAAACGCAGAAATAGAGACTAAGAGACATGGTCCAGACCGCATACTGAGAGGAGTAGATGATCAAGGGGTTGAACTTTGTGATGAGGAATGCTGCCCCAAAGGTAATGGCCCCGGATACGATAAAGGCGATTGGGAAGCGAAACGCTCCTCGCCAGCCTCTAAGAGGGATGGACTCAGAATCAGGCCCTGCTTGTTTCACAGATCCAGCAAAGAAGTAAAACTTGTTCTTCTTGATGAGCAGGTACGAAACCAGCGCCAAGATCAACGGAGATGCAATGAGCAATGTCAAGGACCAGGCGAAAAGGGTTCGAAGAGCGAAAACTGCAAAAACAGTCCCAAATATGTCGAACCATACCCCATCAGTTCCACGTCCATTCTTCACTTTGTCTGCGTCATTATCTCCTCGTGGGCCAGCAAAGGTATCACTGGTATCGGATGTCAAATATCTCATCGTCTCGACTGAAGCGGATAACATGTGCCATAGAGAATCCTTAGAAGTATGTTTGGCATCATCTTGGTTAGTATGGTATCTTGCTCTTGGTTCCCAAAAAGCAACATCAAGCCCTCGGTAGCCTTCAGCGCGGAAAACGACATAATCTGTCTCGCTCCTGACAAACCCGAGTGCGAAGCCATCAGAACTTACCACTGATCCAAATGGATGGCGAGCTTTGCCATAAGCACGAGTGACTTCCGTATCTGTACTTCGAAATAGCGTTGCTCTCCCACCAGCTCCGGCTCCTTCGAGGTTGAGGAAAGTATGAACGAATTTTGCCATTGGATGTGACAGGAAGGCCTTTGCACCATATAGACCATCCTCTTCGCCATTGTTGAACAAAACCACAACGCCTTTCTTGGGAGTATTGCCAGAAGTTGTAAAGTATTTGATCAATTGTAATGCCGTGATAACCCCAACGCCATCGTCTGTTGCTCCATAGCCAGTAGAAACGCTGTCGAAATGGGCATTGATCATGACCCCTCCTTTGCCATGGGTCTTTGAGGCATGTATAGAAGATGAGTTCCACCAATCTCCCTTCTCGTCCTCGGTTCCTGGGATATAGACAACGATATTGCTGCCTTCAAAGTAGGTACTAATCCCGGCTCGCCGACCACTAGCCCCAATCTTTGTGAGAGCAGTGGATGTATAATTCGAAAGCATATCATCGAAGACAGTAACTGGAGATATACTCGTTCGGACTCGAAGATCCTCGTGGACAATTTCGGCATCGTAGGTTTCGGGAGAAGCGGTAGGGAGTACAACGTCGTGTTCCGAGGGATTCGATTTCTCAATCAGCGATTGCGTTTTTGGAGTTCTACTATCGGCACTCCAGCTAGCATGATTGCTTTCCAATATCGCCTCTATCCTCCTCATGAGCCAATTCCTCACATCGTCATTTTTCCGGCTGTTGAAAGGATGGTAGCCGTCTGTGAGCTGTGTCAGGTCCAACCAGGCTTCGGTGAGATTGAGTCCGCGGAAACGCGTCGGATCCGTAGGAGCAGCTGGGACTGTTTCGTGGACGACGAGGAGAGGTATGCTAATTCCCAGGTAGACGACCACTGCCACAAAAGTGACCGCCATGGGAACGAACGAGAATGGGGCGGGACACTTCATGTTGAAGGAGGTGGGTGTTTTTGATCGGGGTTCGAAATGATCGGATGGAGGAGATCAACAATCCATTGGAAGGGAAGGAGGGGGACACGATACAGCACGGCAGCAACGATGGATGTTGATGTTGGGCTTAATGAGAGCTACCTACCCATTGCTTTGTAGCACCCGAGGCACTTCACTCCGGCACTCGTCATCTGGCGAAGCTCTGGCGGGGTGCGGCAGGGGTCAGTTAAGTGAGACAAACCACAGGCTTCAGAAAAGTCTTTGTTTCTGAACACGGAATAAAAAGTCATTTAACCGATTCTCAATAATCAATCGTTCACAATTTAAGAAAACAACTAATTCAAAAGACAGATGAAAACGTCTTCAATCTACTGGGCTGGCTCTAATTCGTACCAATTTTGTTCCTCTGCCGCGCCGTACTAGAATACCAACAATATAACTTATCAGAAAAATATCAAATAAATCTAGAATGAATTTTTGATAGGTAGCCAACAGCAGGCTAACGTTACAACTATTCGCATTGTTATATTTCAATTTAGACTCCTTTTCGTGGCAACAAAGTAGGGCTGATTTTCCGTCCCCGTGGAGAACGAATAGCAGGATGTATGCCTATCTAGTAATGATATGACATTGTGATGACAGTATAAGTGTCCCTTTACAGTATTTTTGTATATATATGGTGAAATATACAAAATCGTTTTATAAATAGAAAACTAGACTTCAGGTTCCAACATATAGAAAGTGGTACGAGAGAAACGCTGGCAGCTCTGAAATGAAGAAACAGTAAAGTCTCAAAAACAACCTCTTGAAGGTTCTCAAAAATGACCACTGCACTTTTCAGAAGCTTGAAACAGGAAAATTAAATAAAAGAAAGTAATATGTTTTTTAGGCAAAAAAAAAATTGATTATCAAGATTTAAGAAAGAGTAAGAGCAAAAGGTTACTAGCAAAGTAAAAGGTCTTATTTATAAATCAATAATTAGCTTATTTACTAGCTTATGATAGAATAAGACCTTGTACACCATGAGTTCAACTAAGGTTCTTTCAATGTCTCCTTCTTTCGCCACTGGAAATCGCCAAGACCTCGGAAATATAAAAAAATTAAAAATGTGGGTTAGGAAATGCAAACGCCAGAGATGAACCACAACTAATTTTGGATACGAGATTCGATGAGATGATGTGTAATTGCAGAGGGGTATTTCTAAAAGTACATAAAGAGAGCGTCATGTCCAAGGTGCTAAAAATATCCTCACCTCCGGTATATCCTGTTCAACTAAAAACTGCCTTTTTACGGCATCACGGTCTTTATAATAGCTTTGATCTCTTTCGTTGATATTTTATCACTGTTATTTCTGCCACTATGCTTTTCGCTCTTACAACGTTTTCTGCTTTCACTCTCACCGTTGCAATTCCTCTTACACCTCGTTCGACCGGATGTGATAATCCTTCAACACGACAGGAATGGCGATCTCTCACCTCGACGCAGAAGAGTGCTTACATAGAAGCTGTACAATGTATGACTTCAAAGCCATCTCAATTGGGACTCAGCACGACGCATTATGATGATTTCCCGTATATTCACAATGTATTGAACAACGCTAGTAGGTGCACTTTAATCCAATAAAAGAAGGGGGTTGATTTGCTAACACGAGTGGATAGTTCACTCCGTAGCATCTTTCCTGCCATGGCATAGATATTTCGTCCAAATCTACGAAAATAGTCTTAAAGACTGCGGATTCTCGGGTACCATGCCGTAAGTGCTTCAATTGAGACTCTTCGAATCACACTAATAGAAATAGTTACTGGGACTGGACACTCGACTCCTCCTCCCCCTCCAAATCGCCCATCTGGGACACGCTCACCGGCTTCGGTGGCAATGGTAATTCATCACACATCGAGCTCGGCTACCTACGTTGTGTCGAAGACGGTCCATTCTCCACCCTCCGTCCCGCATACTTCGTCGGCAACCCATACCAGCATTGCCTTGCCCGAAATTTCAACTCTGGTGGCTTAGAGGTGGGAGCAATGCTTGGGGAGTACTATTCTCCATCTGCTGTGGAGGAAGTGCAAGCGCTTTCAAACTTCACTGCTTTCGCGTATGGACTCGAGGGAGGTCCACATGGAGCGGTTCATGCGGGAATTGGGGGCGATATGAGTCCGGCTACTAGTCCTAACGGTATGTTGCCACCTTTTTTCTATTTAGTGATTTTAAAAACGAAAGCATGACTGACTGATTGTTTGAAAGATCCAATTTTCTTCCTTCACCACACGCAGATCGATCGTCTTTGGTATCTTTGGCAGCAGGAGAAACCGGAGACCCGAATGGTAGATTATGGAGGAAACAAAACGCAGGACCAGAAAGACGGTGTTATTCCTCCGGCTGCTGCGTTGACCGATGTGCTGTCATATATTGGTCTTGCGGCGGATCTGGCGGTGAGCGATGTCATGAACACGACGAGCTCCTTGCTGTGTTATAATTATTAATTATAGTCGGACCTGGAATTATCATGTTTTAGAGCGAAATTAGAGATCCAAGAGAAGGTCTTTTTCAAACTATTACTTACCTATCGAGCAATCGCCGATATTAACAGCGCCTCGTCTTTTGTAACCCTTTAATTATCTGTCTAATATACAAAAGAAGATTTCAAAGCGGATACTTGGTAAGAACTCATAGCTAGTATATCAGATCTATTTGAAAGTAACAACCTAGAATCTTCAGACAATAAATGCAGTCAATCTAAAGGGTTAAAACAATTTAGAATAACCCATATTCTTTGGAACAATTAGCTTCGAAGAGTCAGAACAACGAGAGCTATAAGGCGGCCTAGGGTTAGGTTAGTATGACAATCCCACCCTTTTCATTGGGCACAGCGGAAAAACACGGCTTCCGACGGAGGTGATGCGATGGACCCGCCAAAAGAAGTGACTTTGGATTTCGACATTCTGATTCCCCGACATCTCAACAATCCCCATTTCACAATCCACTCAAGCCTCAAATCACGATAATGGCAGCAGCAGCAAGTAGATTCAGGTGCTTGAACGCTTCTCCTATGCGTCAAGTCACTCGCACCTTCCTCTCCTCAACAAATTCCAGAGGCCTCGCCACCGAAGCAGCGAATTCGGAGCCCACAACACCTGCCCCAAAGAGACGCCCTACATATTTCAAAGACGGCGCAAACGCAATCCCTTCTTTCACAGAATTCATTGGCGGTGAAGACGAGCCTTTGTCGCATACCGATGCACTCGAATTGCGAACTGCGATGGTTGGCCCTGCGGGGAGGAAGAGGCAGATTACCAGATTGCCCGAATGGCTCAAGACTCCGATACCCAACGACTCAAATTATAAGCAGATCAAGAAGGATTTGCGCGGCTTGAATCTACATACTGTCTGCGAGGAGGCGAGATGTCCGAATATTTCGGACTGCTGGGGTGGAAGTGATAAAAGTGCGGCAACGGCGACGATCATGTTGATGGGAGACACATGTACAAGAGGATGTCGGTTCTGCAGTGTCAAGACCAGCAAGGCTCCTGCGCCATTAGATCCACACGAGCCCGAACATACAGCAGAGGCGTTGGCGAGATGGGGATTGGGATATGTTGTTTTGACGTCTGTCGATCGAGATGATCTTGCGGATGGTGGAGCACGACATTTTACGGAAACCATCATGAAGATTAAACAAAAAAACTCTTCCATTTTGGTCGAAGCACTTACTGGCGATTACGGTGGAGACCTCGAAATGGTAGCTATGGTCGCCCGAAGTGGTTTGGATGTGTACGCACACAATATGGAGACAACGGAAGAATTGACGCCTTTTGTAAGAGATAGAAGGGCCAAATTCAGACAGAGTTTGCAAGTCTTGGATGCTGCGAAAAAGGCAGTTCCAACTTTAATTACTAAGACAAGCATTATGCTTGGATTGGGCGAGACCGAGGACCAGCTATGGGCAACGTTGAAAGGTACGTTTTCACATTAAAGGGTTGGAATCTTATACTAACGTCATTCAGAACTTCGAAAGGTTGGCGTCGATGTTGTAACCTTCGGTCAGTACATGCGCCCAACGAAGAGACACATGAAAGTAGAGGAATATGTTACTCCAGCGACTTTTGATTTGTGGCATGACCGCGCCTTGGAAATGGGATTCTTATACTGCGCAAGCGGGCCTCTGGTTAGAAGTTCGTATAAAGCAGGCGAGGCATTCATTGAGAAAGTTTTGAAAAAGCGAAAGGAGCCAACCATTCTGTCGGATACAGCTACCGGAAGACAAAAGGCTGTTCTGTAATAAAGTGGAATACGGTGCTGTACATCAACTGTACATTGACAATCTCGAGGCTTGAATCTGTCTTTCTGGCGTTATGGCGAGGCTTCGCATGGGTGGTGTGTTACGATAGACTTGGGCGGTGGGCATGGCATTTAGACGGGGTCGAGATGGAAACGACAACTAATGCCAAGAGCGTTTTTGGTTCTCCATCTAGGCAAGGGCAGCTGATGTTCTAAAAAACCAAGTGAGCTTACTGCAACTCTCGTTTCTAGTGTCATATTCTTGGTGTTATTTTTCAAGTGTGCGTGTTTGCAAATCATTTCCTTCAATGTCAGACTCTACACATCATCACAAATCCTATGAGATCGTTTGTACAATTGCCAGCGTACAGGAGATTCTCAGAAGATGACGAACGGAAAAACGCCTCATATCCCCACGAGTTTAACAGGGATTTTCCTACGGCGTGGGTACCGGGAATGCCCCATCCCCGCCATTGTAACATGGGTGAGATCCGTTCGGTAGATATTCTCCCTGTCTCATCTGCATTTGCACGGAGTGGTGTGGTTGCAATTGTGACCCGTGTCTAACTCTCTACCAATTCTCATTTTGTTATGTTATCTGATTGCTACCAGAAGACATTGGCATTCGGAACCTCGGCGTTGTCTTTCCGATTCGCATAAGATGATGTGGGGGTCATCTCAATTAGACTTCAAGCCCTTTATTGAAAGCCTTATTTTTTCGATTTACGAGGGAGGGCTTCTGATTTCCGTTTCTTGTTTCTTAGAGAAGGTTCGGAAAAGTTACTTTGATCCAAGCATTTTTCATATATCACAAACATGTTTCTCTTGGTCGTTGTGCCTCCAAGAAAAGGGGTGATTAACTTGGCATTTGGAATCTCAATGCTACCACTCTCGCTATAATTCTTGAGATGTGGGGTAATTTCTTTCCGTCTTGTATCTTGTATCGCCGCTCTCTAGGGGTTTCAAGACTCGCTTCTTTGTTTGCAAGGTTACTAGCTCCCAGACAAACTTTTCTTGCTCAACCTAAGATGAAAATCCACTCCCCATGCCCTCTTGGCAAAACCCAAGACGACAGCCGGGTGTAATGGAGTGGCATGATGGGTGATATAAGATAAGCTGATAAGCGCCTTCCTTTCTCTTTCCCTTCTCAGGTCATCCCTCAAGGCCAGCTCTACTTTTTTTTTCTGCAACCCCACGTTCTTTACAAGCAAAGATGGCGAAATCAACAGCGCTTTTTGTTTCTTCGCTTCTCGTCTCTCTTTCGAGTGCTCTTCCTCAAGCCATACCCGCTTCTGGGAATGCAGCATCCGCAGATCTAGAGAGATGTCTTGAAGGTGCTGGTGTCAGGGTCATCGCACCCGCAGACACAGAATGGTCCTCCGTCTCTCAAGCATGGCAACTTCGCATCACTACTTCGCCAACTTTAATGGCCTACCCAAAAACCAACGCCGAATTAGCATCCGCACTTTCCTGTGCTCTCGCTTCCGATACCAAGGTTTCGGCCCTCGCTGGAGGTCACTCATTCGTCGCCTACGGCTACGGCAATGACGGAAATCTAGTGGTTGACATGGCGGCTTTCAACTCGATGTCTTTCGATGAAGCAACTGGTCTCCTAACCTATGGAGCCGGAAACAGAGTTGGTCCCGTTGCGAAATTCGCATGGGATGGCTATGGTGTTCACTTCCCTCACGTGAGACATGGACGGCCGGGACTTGCTGGGTCTTCTATCGGAGGTGGTTTTGGTACTACATCTCGATTCTTAGGGACACCAATGGATTATCTTGAGAGTGTGAATTATATGCTCTACAACGGGACGGAAGTCACAGCCAAGGCGGGGGATGATCTCTTTTTCGCTGCTCAGGGTGCTGGATCCTCGTTTGGGATCTTGACTTCTCTCACGACTAAGACCTGGAAACCTACTTATCAAACTGCTATCAATTTCACGCTCAGCTTGGGGGCAGTCAGTTTGGAGGTCGGAACGAACGCTCTACTTGCTGTGCAGGAATACGCGGTCAACGAAGCACCGGATGAATTCGCTATCCGATGGTCCATTTCTGTTTCTCCATTTTCGGGAACTGGATACTTCTATGGAGATCCAAGCACTTTCGATGCTGTTCTCGCGCCACTCATGGCTCGCTTACCTGCCAACGCCTCCCTCACAAAAACCGAACTCGAATGGTGGGCTCAAGAGTCGGCCGCGAACCCAGGTATTAATCTCACAGATGGTGGTGCTCCATCTTCGAGAACTTCTTATACGCAATCTCTCGCTTTAACCGCTGATACTCCATTAACCTATGATTTGGCATATACTTTGTATTCGGAGGGTACTTATAAATTCAATCGCACGGACATGACACGAAACGGTTATCTCGATCTCTGGGGTGGTGTTACAAAGAATGTCAAGGATTCTGATACCTCTTATCATTATGGGAATAACCTTTGGTTGATTAGACTTGATGGTGTTTCTAGAAGTACTACTTGGCCAGCTGATGGGACGGAATATATGAAGGCTCTTATGACGCCTTTTGAGAATGCTCTTACCGAGGCGAATATCCCTCTCAGAGGGTTTGCCAACTATAGAGATTCTGCTCTTACTGAGGCCGAGTGGAGTGAGAGGTTGTATGGTGCTGAGAACTATGCCAGATTGAAGAGCATCAAGGCTGCTTATGATCCAGTTGGCATGTTTACCAATAATGGACAGAGTATTGGTCTTTGAGTGGGGATGTTTGAAGGGGGGTTTCTTGTATGATATTTTATTTTTGATGGTTGCCATTTATAGATGGCCGAGATGTGTAGATATGTATATAAAAGGTTAAATGTTCATCGTTTCATTCCATGCATTGCATTCACGCTCCGAATCTGCACTTTATCCTCATTAGGGTCATCAGCCCCTCCGACCTGGATGCTCTCCCCATAGACCACCACATGGCCAAGGACATTTCTACTCCTTATATGACGCAATCCAAACCATGACGAGAAACCACACGAGACCCGCGATAAATAAAAATAAGAGTCAGAAGAGGATGCGAGAGAGTTGTCCTCCAATTTCTGCATCTTCTCTGTCTCGGCGCCGTTGATTATTGAGATGGGTGTCGGTGCTGGAGTAACTTGGTGGCTGCGTAGTAGAGGCAGTAAGGAGGGATTTGATTGGATTGCTATATTGATGAGAGGACTCAGGAATGATGTGGAGGGTTATACTGCCAGGTTGTTAGCGAAATGTTGTTCGATGATGATTGAAAGCAATTTAGAACCTTATCGGAAAGAAAATATTTACAGTACTTCTAAAGATATCTTTTGAATAACTTTTATTATCAAGTGCTTAGGAAGAGACACAAAATTCTCATTGACTTCCAAGTAAAGAGCAAAGAATCCAAGCAATAGTACCCATTCTCCTGAAATACGTGAAGATGGAATTGACATACAAGTCAGCACCATTCTCATGGTTGCCTAAAGCTTGACGAATTCTTGACACAGTATAAGATGTCTAGTCATTGCTCTCCAGCAACCATTGTGCGACTATTCTCATAGAATAGTGAATATTGTTTAGAAAGATTGCAGAGAATCAAGAAACCAACTGCCTAATTCTCCTCAACCTTCTTGAACAATGCTTTTGATTATCCTAGACCATTTCCATACACTCAAAGTGAAAGCAGGTACCGAAAAATAATGCCCGCTTCTCTTACCTTGCCGAAGTACGTATTTGCAACGCCACACTACCTTCTTCCCTTAAACACATTCCTTTACCCAATTCTCCTTCCATTACGCCAGACTAGATTCCCATATCTCAACTAACCCCCCGATAAGAAACTACCACTTAGGAGGCCAAGTGAAAAATAACAGCAGTGCAAATATACACCCGATGTTAATCACGAGAAAAATAACGAGAAAAAGACATCCTAAAACTTTCTCTACAGAACCTGCCATGCTTTTTGATTGCTGGTACAAACGGTTGTTGCGTGGGGTAGTTATACTCTCGTAACTTGGTGGTTGTGAGGTATCTAAGAGAGGTTGGGTTGGATGATGATAGTGATGGTAATGATGATGATGGAGTGTGTGACTGAGGTGAGGTGTACGATTGTGTTGAGATGCCTGATCATGCTGTGAGATGTTAAGAATATACATCACTGCTTTGCTATCGAAAGACCCACAGTTTTGGTATTGAAATGCGTGGTCGTTGGACCATGATTTGCAGATGTATCCCCTGTGTGACTTGCAAGATCCGTCATGTTTCCTACCAGTTGGGATTTCGTCGTTTGCTGATTACCTGCGATAAGAGTATAGTTTCATAGGAATAAAGAGATGAATAACGAGTTGTAAGGTTGGACAAATCGTGACCATGTTCTGGAGCGCAGTAGGCAACAGCTTTGTTTTGAGGTTGCCCGAAAGGATGAGTTCTTTGACATAATACACCCTGCAAGCTTGGCCGTATGATTCTTTAGGTCAAGGGGGTTTGGTTGGTCTCAATTTATTTTACTTTGTAGTTTTCCTTCTATTCCCGACAGGGTTGGATTTGTTTAGCTGGCGGTAGACAAAATATGCGGCGCCACAATTCAAGACCAACAAGTCGACAACAACAACACATTGCAAAAATGCACCAAAAATATGAACAAATGCCTACGATACCAAATTACCTCTGCCTGGAGTATCGAAAGGTTTAATTGCATTTGCGTCGCATTTTAGGCGTTGGTAGTTCTCATAGGGTTGAGTAAAGAATGGTGTGGCTTATTTTCCGCAATTTGTGGCTGTAGCCCATCGCGCTCTCGCTTCTACGCTTGGCCCAATACTTATAAGAGAATAAAGATAATTTAAAAATAACTTTTCTAGTCGTTTACGACAAATTCATCAATTTTCCGAGCTTTGAGATGGGAATTTCTACACCCGGAATCCGCTGGAATGGGGCACAACAGTGCCTAGCGACGAACTAGGATGCTGAATTTAGCAAGGAGATCGAGATTGAACGCTTCCTCGTGCATACCAATACCTTCCATCCAAGTTTGGACTTCCCACCGCTACCGCCTCCTCTCAGCCTATCACCAGTCGGTGGACTTACTATTAGCGGTGGGTGGAAACATTGTGGTGCAACATCTTACCTTGCACCAGATATTGTGTGAAATCTTCGATTAATTAGCGTTGAGATTAGTGTTGAGATTAGTGTTCAGACTCTGTTATTATTCGAGCTCGTTCGTGCCATAGGAAATACAGCAAAATGCAGATATTCTACAGCTATCTCTAGTGTATGGCTGCGAAAATACATTGAGAATACCATAGAAAGAAAAAGGCAGCCTGAAAGTGTGATGACATGATATAAATCTACCAAAATGCTAATAAAGATTACTATATATTTCATTTCCCATAAATACAATGCACCCTACCGTCTGCAACCCGCAGAGATTCCAAAATACAATTTTGCCTCCCAAACCGTTCCCCAAGACAAAGAACCAATTATTTTCCAACTTCTGAATCGCTCGATCGCACTGAGTCAGCACCAGCGATAGCCTTCCCCTGTAATTTTCTCGCCACATCGTCTGTCATGTAGTCCTCGACGTTGGGGTTGATGAGAGCTGCAACCAACAGAATAGCACCAAATGGTAAAGTACACAAGAATACAGTTCTGAAAGATAATGCATAAGCATGCTTGACTGCATGACCGACTGCCTCTGCGATTTCTGGTGTCATTCCCTCGACTTTAGCAAAAGAACCAGACGTGATGCCTGCGAAAAGACTAGGGATGGAACCAGCAGGGAGTCCAGCACCCGTTGCAGCTGGTACGACATATCTTGGGAGGTATTTGGTGAGTCCATTGGTGAGGAGTGAGATGTAAAGCGAGGTAGCGATGGACGAGGATGCCGTTCTGATACTTCCCATTGCACCTGCTACGAGACCGATATCCTCTGGTTCCCAGACTAATGCCATTGAAGAAAGGGTCAAGTTTTCAATATATCCAGCAGATGCCGTTCCGATGAGAAGGAAGACAACAATCCGAGTGCGAGAGTATTCGTCGACGGTTGACATGGCAGCGACAAAAGCAATCATAACGACGGAGGCGACAGTCATCTGAATCTTCATACGAGGCAAGTATCGAATACCGAAACCTGCTGCGATTTGTCCTGCGAGTAAACCGCCTCCCACGGCGCAAGAGAGCCAACCAATTTCCTTGACGTTGGTGGTGAAAAGAGCTCCGCATAGTGTGGGCCAAACAACTGTCATGGAGTAATAGACCATAGCTGCAATCGAAGCACAAGCTGTTATGGCATCGTATTTGATGTTCTTGAACAATCTCATTGGTATGAGTGGGAACTCGTGTCCACTATATGCCTCCCAACATCCGAATCCAATGAGTGTGGCGATACCGAGGAGAAGTGTGGCTAAAACGTGTGCTGAAGCCCATGGATATGCTTGTCCACCCCCTATTCATCTATCATTTTACGCTCTTTCATTTGAAATGATGAGATTAAACTTACAGTTCAAGCCAATTAAGAAAAGAACCAAACCAGTTGTGAATAAGAAGATTCCGACCCAATCAAGACCTTTAAGTTGGCTCATCTTTGACTTTCCTCCGACGTGAAGTTGATTGTAGGTTGGTGGATGATAGCAGAGGAAGTACATCCCGGCAGCGAGAAAATTGATAATGCAACCTAGAATGTACGACCATCTCCATTGGAGACCGGTATTCTCGTAAAATGCTCTGGCAACTGGAGGACCGAAGACTGCAAATGGTACGGATGTTGATAGTACAAGAGCGTTGAAAGGTCCACGTTGTTTGTTTGGTACCAATTCTCCGATGATGACTGAGAAAGAAAGTTGACCGGCTGCAGCGAGACCGTTGAGGCAATTGGTAGCAATAAGTTGGTTTACTGTTTGTGCGGATGCACCAATGATATTACCGACCAGAGCCATGATCGAAGATCCAATAAAGAACCATCGACGGCCGAAAACTTGAATAGCGATTAGCTTTATATACAGTGGAGAAAATCAAGTACTCACTATCAGAGAGACGGCCGACAAGCGCAAGACCAATTGTAAAGCCCATCGTCCACGACAAGGCGACCCAAGTGATATTTGGATTTTGGCCGCCATTTGAGAGTGCTGCATTAATCAAAGATAGAGTATTTGCTGGTAGAACCCAACTAAGGTAACCACTGATCTGTGCAAGACATGTTGCCTAGATGGTATTAAGACAAGTTCGTAACTCACCTGGAAGAGAAAGACTCACAGTCAAAGTGCCGATGAAATCTTTGCTTCGATAATAACCTTTTGGCATCTCAGCATACAACCCACCAATCGCCTCCGGAGCGACTTTGTCATGATGAAGCTCTACATCTGCTGCCGGTGCGAGATGTCCATGGGTGTTATGTGTTTGTTCTCGGTGCTCGAGGTGGATATCGTGTTTCTCACTGTCAGACATGATGTTTTTCTTATCTTGATTCTTATGTAGAAAGTTGAGAAAGTCCGAATAAGCCAAATGAGAGGATTGACTGACTGGTATGTTCAAATAAAAAATAGATCACAGGGGCTTGATCATAAATAATGAATGTTGAGGTTCAACATATCCCATGACGATGGGATAGACGGAATTCGGATGGATGTTAGCCCCTTTGAGTTTGATCTAGACCTGGATATGCATGAAGAAACGAACTGACCATTCCTATAGCGAGACACATCAAAATTTGAGCTTATCACACTAGCGGGATTCCAGTAATCAATATCACAATCATGAGGCGTATTTTTTGAGGCGTAGAAAAAGAGAAACGAACCGACCAATCGATAACATGGATGAACCTTCCCGCTGGGAGACACCAAATTTTGATTCACATCCCAGAAATAAATTTCATGTTTGATAACTCAGGCTCTTTGCATTTGGAAGAACTAGCAGGCCCAGCCACCATCTATGCTCTGAACTGTGCCAGTCATGTAAGTCGAGCCGTCACAAAGCAACCACGCGATCAATTCTGCAACTTCTTCAACCCGACCTTCCCGACCCATTGGTACATTTGCCACGTTGCTATTTTCTGTGTGCGCAGTCTCCTTGAACTTTCGAACCATGGGCGTATCAATTGGCCCCCTAAACGGTTGTTGTTAGCATCATCTTCCGGAAAAGACCGAGATCGTGAGATGCAAATCGAAATCCGAGATGTCAAACGTGGGGATATGGAATCTGGGGAAGTAGGCACTGTACTTACGGCGCAATAGCATTACACCTTATCCCCTTCGCGCCTTGCTCTTTCGCACATGCCCTAGTCAAACCTACCACTGCATGTTTGCTTGCGATATAAGCCGAGTTTTTCACCATTCCCATAACTCCAGCGATACTCGAAGCATTCACAATACTGCTTCCCTTTCCACCATCCTCCAAAGTCTTCATATTGACAATTTCAGCCCTCATACAATTTAAAGTGCCGCCTAAGTTTACCCCGACGACAAAATCCCAGTCATCGTCCGAGACCTCTTCGATATTCCTCAACCCAATCTCTTTTCCAATAACACCAGCAAGGTTTACCGCCCCGTCTAGCTTCCCATATTCCTTGACAAACGAGGAAATCCATTCTTCGACGGCTGCACGTTGTCGGACATTTACAACCTCGCTGGTAATCTTTCCTGTACTCGAGGGGAAAGAAGATTTTATAGATGAGACAGCAGTTTTCAATGCTTCTTCCGAAAGATCTGCGATAGAGATGATAGCGCCTCGAGAATAGAGAAGGTGTGCAGTCTCGAGGCCGATGCCCGAAGCTCCACCAGTAATGACAATGACTTTCCCTTCGAACCTGTGCGACATCTTGGTGAATATTTGTTATGAATGAGAAGAGAATATTTCGTAAATTACAAAGTAACAACGAGGTTGCAGTATAGCAAAAGGAAGCAGAGCAATTGATCTTTAAAATGAAGTTCTGGTATCTTATTGCCGACGTATACTCTCGGCTTTGACCACAGGATCCGAGAATAACTGGAGAATGATCGGATTGTTGTTCAGCTCAAACTTGAGAGGAATAAGCTCAGAGGTTGATCTCTTCCTCAAACCTGAAGTTCAAGGGGAAGCCGGGTCTTTTATTCCGAGCTGAAGCCTTGTTACAAAGGCGAGGTGGTCACATGACTAAATGGGATTCCAAACTTGGACGTTCAACCAATTAAGAATAGCACGGCACCACAAGCATGATCCACTGGAAACACGTTGAATGATGTACGAGCTCTGGGAGCTCTATGAAATTAAATGAACGGCTTTGACTAGGACGCAGGAAAGCAATGAGTTGAAAGAGAACGATGAGCTGAAGAAAAGGACAAATTCGTTGGCGTGTCGGGGAATTTGCTCTAACCTAGTAGCGTGACCCTAAGATATTTAAGCTTCCAAATAGGCTAAAAGGAGGGGATAATCAGAGCTGCATTAAATATATTTCTTAGAAGAGGGATTTATCACAATGCATAATGCATAGAAAGAAAGCATTTCGAGTGAATAGTCACCTTGAAACTGGAACCTCGTCGTGGCCAATTGAAAACACTTCTTAATAGTCAACACTTTGAAGCATTTTCATATGCAAGCTCTTTCTAAACACCATGATGAGGTCTCTGATTCCATAGAGCTCCAGCACGAGACGCTGAAAGACTTGGTCCTCTGTGAGTATTTCGTGAATGCGGTTTCGAAGGCCAATAACTTACAAGTATGGGCGATCTCCAGCAGCTCTCGGTTCCCGAAAAGCCCTCACTGGTCACATCTGCTTCCGTTGTTTGAACCTCCTTTTAAATTCTCTCTACCTATTTCTCACGCCGCCATTATCATCTATTCCACCTCCAGTCTCTTTTCTTTCTGCTGGACTCTGACCCATTTGTAATTTTCCCATTGCATACACACAAAGAGCTGATAGTTCACTGTGATCTAAAATTGACTGGGTAGCTCCCATATCTCAAACTCCTCAGATGTGTGTTGATCACAACAGGTTGAGTTAAATTCAGCAGAAACGTACTGAACAAAAAGAGCTTGAGATAAGAGAAGCGAACCGAAAAGGAAATCAGAAGAGAAGTGAGCCTACTGAGGTTCCAAAGTCTGAAATATGAGGTTTTGAGAGAGTAAACTTGAGATAAATGGCTGGAGTACGATAATTCCTCGATTTAGCTAACCGAAAACCGCGTCACAGTCAGTGATTGTGACAACCTTATGCAGCAAGTAAACTTTCCATGTGTTTTAATATGGTCACGATTAGTTTTACAAAGGGGTATTCTTTACTTTCAATACCCAAGCGTCATTTGACTGCGCCATTAAAGGCAATAGCTAGATAAGCGAGAGAAGTCGGAGCAATTCTGTCTTCACTTCGAGTGTTTGCAAATCATCGTATACAGAGAACCCCCAAATTCCCAAACCAACACCACCCCGAACGACCCTAGGACATCCTAATTTCCTCCAATCTTGACCCACATCGATCAATTATCTTGCAACTCTCGGGGCACAATGTAACTAGAACTTGATTTATCCACCCGTCCTTTCTTCGGGTATGTTTGACACTGACGGACACAGTTTTTGTGATACCAGTATTGACCTTGCTTGAAGGCCCAGCTTGTCCACCGGAGGTTATGGAAGTTTTATTTCCTAAGGGAATACTGCCTTTTCTCTGTTGAGCAGAGTTTCCACCCGATGTGACATCGTATTTGAAGCCGAAGCAACTGCAATCCTGTCCAGTGTGGTTAATAGTAGTCAGAGTATTGTACCACCACGATATATTGTTGAAACCCCACTTTAATACACACTATTTATACCATTTTAATACTACAATATCCAACAATATTATCCTTTATACTATCAGTAATTTAATCAATATCATAATAATATCGTGGTACTGCTAAGACCTGTAAATTAAGCTTTTTACCCTAGGTTTTCACTCTACTTCTTTTTAGCCTCATATTTTGGAATTATATGGCATAACATATAATACAAAAAATAAGCAGCTAAATAGCTAGAATTATAGATCTAATTCAATAATGTATTTTAAAAAAATGAATCATATAAATAGCTATTAAACTAGCCTTACAGTCTCGTAAGCAGGTCATATTAATAAAAGTAGCCCATGCGAGATAAAAACTTCCATCAACACCAAGGACTAATTCAACAACAACAACGTTTATAAACTAGATAGAATCAAGTAAACTAGTATATTAAATTTGTTGAGTTTTGCCTTTTAATTACATACAAAGATGTTGAGTTGGGAAGGTCCTCAGTACTGTAGGTCATGGAGAATTGATTAATTACGGAACTGGGAGTTATCCAAGGTCTATATATAAGGAGTGAATGATGATTACATCATAATGAATGAATGATATAATGACAGTATAATAATGCTATCATGATGATATAATGATATGGTGGGTTTAGCACAACACTAGTGGTCATACCAGCTGATCATCATAGCAGATAAAACTGCCGATGAAGTGGTAAATCAAACAGTAGTTCATTATGAGAATAAACAATGAGAAAAAATCAGGTGATGTCATAAATCCAGCACAACAAAAGATTAACTAAATCGATGATAAAAAATTCTAGATCAACTACTCTAGCCAAATTTCATTTGTAATTCTACAAAAAGATTATATTTATTTCAATAAAATCCTACACATTTAATGTTTATTAGATTAATATACATATAGGCTCAGAAGAAAGCTCTAGTTCAGGGCTTTTCAATGCACCAATAGTTACTAAATTAGCTAGCACAGCTTCTATATAATCGCGTCCCAAAGTCAACAGACTTCCAATAATTAGTTAGGCTTTAAGTCGCGTTCTAGCACGCCACACCAAGTCGAAACAAAAAATTTCAGCATATACTTAATCCATATAACTCTCTCATAATTAAAAGAATCAATCTTCTAGGGTTTTCTTCAATATATGGGTTGTAAATTAGAACCGTTCTGAGTAGCAGTTCAAGATTCTTGTACCACCTGGGGGAGGAGAGTCTTTGTTAATATAAGTACGAAAGAATACTCCTTCATTATCCCTGAGGGAGGTTGGTTGAATGCTAGACGGTACCTAAATGCAAAAGAATACGGGATTTGATGATGCCAGTATTTTTGAGCCCGTCTTGAAGTGTTTCATGATTCATCTAACTTTATCATAACCCTCGTGCCATAAATCCTTCAAAGAATCAAATCTCTCATCATCGATTGCTATGCTTCCTGTAATCAGAATCGTAATCCGCGTCTTCCTCTTCCTTCTCCGTCACCATAGGCTCCACACAAAATTCATTCACGACCCTCTCCTTTTCAAACTTCAACATTCCAACCCATAGCTTCGGCATCTCCCACTCCCCCATCGCCTTACTGTTTAACCTCATCACATCAACATAAGTTTTGAAGCTCTCTAGAAACTGGCTATAAATTATCAGCCTCTGCTTCTCTCCAGTAACGAAATCAATAGCCTTCTTCTGTCTCAAAACCTTCTTATTGACTTTTTCCTCAATGTCCACCTCTCTTATGTTAGGAGTTTCCCATTTACTTCTACCAGAAAACATACTCGCATCTCCAACCCAGGTAAACGATTTTAGGTTCTTGCAAAGTGCGATACTTGTGTCGACTCCCCAGTTAAGTTGTCCCATAGTGGGACAAAGTCTCTGGCGACCATATTTCGGGCATAAAATCCCGCGTCGACAACACAAATCCTTGTCATCATGTGGTACAGATTCATTCATAGAATTATCCGGAAAAGGGAGGGCTAAATTCTGGATTGTATCCAAGGCAAGCATACGGAATCTGAACGGGCGCAAGAAACCTTGATTGAACTTGGGATTGATGACTTTGTCAACCTCATCGTGGGCTCTTTCATACAGTTAAAAATGGAGACTTGTGTTCTCCTCTTCGGGATTGAAGGGTGGGATGTAAATAGTATCGATTTTCGGATTCCAGTACGTTTTGTCGAGTTCAGAAGGGGTGTTGCCGAAACCGAGGATAAAAGTTTGTAGTGCGAAGGCGCGCGAGCTGCGATTGATGTGGAAGAGGACTGGAAGTTGAGAGGGGGCGAGGTCGTGGACATTTTCCGCAATGCTGTCGTCGTATAAAGTCTCCTCAGGGTCTTGGGGGAAGTCGAGACGGATGGTTCGTGCTGGTGGGATACAGAATTCCCAGATCATTAGGTGGAGTTCGGCGGGAAGGTTGTTGAAGAGGCATTTTTTGTCCGAGGAGACGGGAATGTCTGGCAGGGTGAGAGGATATCGAGGGGACATTGGTGCTGGACGTCTTGGTTCCTCTCGAATGTTGGTGATGGGTTTCTTGGGCGGTGACTTCGTTCTCAAGGTATCTTAACTTGGAAGAGGAAATAACCTTTCTTGCAGAAGTAACTGAAGTATTCGAAAAAATGGCTTCAAGAAAAGTTCTGATCCCTGGAAGAAACTCGAAAGGAAGAAGAAGAAAAGAGAGAGAGAGATATCAGTTAAAAGACCGCGCTAAACATCCAATTCTTACCTTACAATAAGGATAGCACACCATCACTATACTGAGTACCAAGCGCACAACCTAATTGCTAGAACGCAAAGACCAACCAAACCCGATAACAATACTAATCAGGTAGTCTTCAAATAAGGAACGCTAAAATATTAAGCGAAGAGCCTCACCATCGATAAAAAAAACCACCTAGTATTACTTCTTTTCCCACCCAACATGATTTGAAGGGCACGTCTAAATTTCAACGCAATATTTTGGGCATGAAATGGAAATATTTATACCCAAAGTCCTAAGTCTCGAAGGTGATGTCTAATTCGCAACGATCATTGCGGAGACTACCCGCTTCTCAATAAATGCCCGCACACATAAAGAAAAAAAAGGCCTAGTGGCTATTGTGACACCAGCGCCGTATCCCTAGTTCCACCTTTTCTCAGTGAGCGTATCCAGTAGTCTAACTAATTACTAGCTTGTCTCCCGTCAATTCCCAAGCCTCAAAAAGAAGACAAAAATGTCACCATCAAAAGAATAATAGACATCAAGTAATCCTCCAAGACCATACCTGTTCAAACCGATCATACTAAGACAAGCGACAAACGAGATCTGTCAAACTAGCTCTTCAATCCAAGAACAGGCATCGGCAAAAAAAAAGCACGCCGGCAAGAGAAATAATGAATGACCGCATACCGAACATCAAATTACGTCAATCCTGAAAAACAGCAAGTGCTCCAAGAGCTTTGTAAATCCATTGTATTTCAAATTCTACTTAAGCGCACTACCATCTCGCGATCTAGAGAAGGGTATAGCCTTCTTTCCATATCCGCCAAAGGCGAACCTTGAGCAAAACAACATCGTAGAAGAGAAAAGTTGAAAATACCATAACCCCATTTTTCAACACCATGATGCCATCCTACTGCCGCGAGGCTCCTCCATCTACATAGCTTTGTCCATCTATCCATGACCATGAAAACCATGTAAATGCGCACGTATCTGTATGCTGTCCCAGAACTCCAGCGTTAAAAGAACCCACGCGAAAAGCAAGTCATGAAATCCTTAAAGCATCCTCGAAGTCAACTTCACCAAACCTCTTCAATATAGCGACCGCCTTTCTTCTGCATACCAGCGAGAGTCTGCTCAACTTCCTCCCGATCCTTGAAATTACCCCATTCCTCCATGACATCCGCGATAGCAGCTCTCACAGCCTTTGGCATAGCTCCTGAACTTCCACAGATGTAGATATTGGCACCCTCAGCAATCATCTCCCAAACAATCTTTCCCTGTTGACGAATAATGTCCTGAACGTAGATCTTCTCCTTCTGGTCGCGTGAAAAGGCCGTGAAGGTGCTGACGTATTCTCGCAAGGTATACCACTCGTCTGCGTAAAAGTAATCTGCGTTTCGGTTGCGTCCACCGTAAAACAAAAGGGTATCGGCTCGCTTATTCTCATTCTTGAGTGGCTTGCATGCGCGCTCCCAGATCAGAGAACGGAGAGGTGCAACACCCGTACCGGGACCGATCAAGATGAGGGGTTTCTTGGGATGATATTGCTCAGGTCCACCGAATGTGCCGGGGTCCTCCATTACGATATCCACCATGTAACCACGGTGTAGCTGGGAAACATATCGTGAGCAAAGACCCTGGCGAATCTTATGCAGTACAGTGCGGTATTTGACGATGGCGACGAGGATTTGGACTTTGACCATGCCAGGATGCTGACCAGGTGGTAACATTGTTCGGTGTCCCCCGTTACAAATACTATACTTCCGACCTCGAATGACAGGGAACATACGGACAGCGAACTTCCATGGGATCTTGACGCTTGGAAAGTCTTGTAGAACCTCGATGATGCTTCGGCGTGGGCGAGCGGCGTAATCGAAGAACTCATCAGTGTAGGCTGGATTGGTGAATTCAAACAGTCGTTCGCGGTGTGCCAAATCTTCAGTATGAAAAGCGATAAACTGGAAGAAAAGACGGTTGGGGATAGCGGTGATGTCGAGATTGTAGGTAAGGAGGTCTCTTAGAGTGCTGTTGGGGACTGGGTGAAGGCCGCGAGGCTTTGTAACCAACATCTCAGCAGAGAGCCAATCCGGGTACCTAGCTTCGAATATAATCTCCTCGTTCTCTACATCGGCCCAGCCCATCAGCTCGATTAATTTGTCGACGTCCTCTTCAAAATTTCGAGGGTACAATGTCAAGACGTCTCCGGGTCTAGGGTCTAGTTTTTCGGGGACTGCCAATGTGATTTGACGAACGTCTTGCCAGTGGTTGGTTGGGGTCATGCGCATGTTGCTCAGAACCTGGACAGAGATGGCATCTGGGAACGGCACCTTGATATCATTTGATATAAAAGGGTCGCGACTCTCTGGTTGACCAGAAGCAGCTTCCTTGAGTTGATTGCATGGTATGGGTTCATCCTCCATGCGTGGCGGAAAGAACCCACAGTATGTATCATCCACACGGTACATGTTGGCAACAGATTGGGCCGAACTTCCACTGGCAATGGTGACCGGGTTGATAATGCTACCGTTGATCGGGGGGGGTTGGTGGAAATTTGGAGTAGAAGTTGGTAGCTCGTCAGAGATTGAAGACTGGTGCGCAGAAGTCGCGGGCCCTTTTGCGTTCGCGGTTTTGGCGTGCAAAGGAGGCTTTGCAACCGAATCGATCGTCAGTGAATCTAGGAGGCCTGAAGGGTTCGCAGTTGCGTCTAGAATCGTTGAGACCCCAGAAAGGTTTGAGGTTGGGTCTGGAGTTGTGGCTTCCAGAGGGGTTGCTGTTGTCGCAGAACTCGGCTGCGGTTGCGTCGTAGTTGCTTGCTCAAGGAAGGAACCTGAGTTTATTTTGTCCCGTGCCTCGCCTGTTTTTGTGTCAGCCACAACCAACGACCCCTTCACCGAGTCTAAATCTTTTATTTTTGCCAGCGCAGAAGAATCCGATGTTTCGGTTTTCCGTTTTTCTTTCTTTCTTCCCGCAAGCGTAAGATAATATTTTGGGAGGAGAAAAATCTCTGGTGGAATCGGCACTAATCCTTCTGGTAACGGATACAAAGAGAGAAGGTGCCGACCAAAATCTGCCGACCACGATAGATATGTCCCATCAATTCTATCGCAAGTCAGCAACTGTTTTATATAGCCACATTAGGAGGAAATTTCTGGTAGAAACACGTTTCAATAACAGCAAGTGCTAATTGTTGCAGGCAGTACTCACCCCTCGTTGTGTTGCTCGTCTGCCTCACCTCGCGGGTATATTTCCTGCGCCCCCAGCTGTTGCAACCGCTTGTGCAATTTGCGAACGGCCCAGTTGAACCTTTTACCAGATCAGTATACGAGTTTCATGCAATAAATTCCATTACGAAAACTGCGCAGGAGGACAACATACTGAACATAGGAACTATCTCCAAGTCCAAAGGTCGTGAACGACACGTGACTCAAACATCCGGGAGGCAAACGTTTTCTGAGGAGGCTTTTCCAGAACTTCCTGGCATTTTTGGGAAATTCACCTTGACCCGTTGTTGAGATGACAAAAATGACCACAGTGGCTTTAGACAGTACATTCTGTGGCCGTTGTCAGACCTGCACGGTTCGAATACTGATTCGAGGCTATATATAAAACGACGCGGAGGAGATATGACAGACATACAAGATCAACCTCGTTCATCTCGCAGACCTTGCTTAGGAAATGAAGCCTTTCCACAACCTGACCCAAACATTCCGCCACATCTTCGCTATTCCCAGTTTCCGATCCAAAGAGAATGAGAGCGCGTCTGTCGTGTCGCAGGCCAGGAACTACCTCTGCCATGTTGGGGACAATTGAATCAAGGATGTTTGTGGAGGTCGGACTTCAGATCGGCTTCCATGTTTGCCATTTGATAACTAATTCGGCTTTACTTCGGTTCAAAACAAAAGAAAGAATCACGTCACGGGACTATTTTTCACAGCTTGAACTCTCATTTGTTGAGCTTCTATTATAGTTAGATATAATTAAATATGATGGTATGTTTGTTGAAGTAATTTGCTCTGCATTTCTCCTTCCAACCCAGATCCTAGTATGATAATAAAGTGTCCGATTTATAGCATAATAATTTCCAAGCTTAGATGAGTTGCCCCTGAAAAGTGGAAGGTTCCATAAGGCCAGCAAACTCCCACCTCACAGCCTTGCGCGGCGAATGACTCCCCTTTCCCCGTTGCTGCAGTAAATATGCACTGAGCGGCAACTTGCAGTGGAAAGTGACGCACAAAATGCAATGGAAATCTATTGTGAGTGTACACCGCTTTCACAGTAGCTGTTGAAGTAATTAAAAATTAAATAGCTGAGAATAGGAGCTTATTGGGTAGTTCATCCTAAGGACGAAGGTCAAGGCTAGACAAGACAGGGTTGTGCTAAGGGGTTGCTAAGGGGTAGCAAATCGGTGGTGACGAATTGTTTGTGTACATTGTACACACAAAGCGCCTGGTGGTGCCTTCCTTGGTAGCTGGCTCACAACACCAATACCAACGTTGGTCTATTCACCATTCACATGTAATAATTCTGGCTTCAAAAATAACAAAGGAAGGTGCAACCTATTAACTACGATTAGTTGGTGAATACCCAAGGTAGCTTCCCCCTGCTCGCAAATCCATTCACACTAGTCCCACTTGAGTAAGTGCTATCTCGCTTAGCGCGAAGGGTGCGGCTGTGGAATTTGTTATATTTCTCTCCACGCCTTCCCTCCTCCCTTTCCTTTGAAATCACATCACAACCAGATCCGATCGAGTCCCCAACTTTCCACTCCCAACAAACACCATCCAGACTTCTAGGGCACCTAGCTACCCTATCACTCCCCCATTTGTGCAAGAGTCAATATACTCAGCCAACGTCGATAAATTCCACACAAAACCTCAAGTTCTTCAGTCAAACACACCACCCATCTTCAACATGTCTGTCATCGTGGAGAAAGTTTCTGACGCCGTCAACGACGTAACTGCCGCTCTTGGCAACACAACCATCTCTGACAAGCCTGCCGATGCTGCCACCAGCAGTGACAAGGCCGCCAGTGCTGCTCACAATGAGGCAGTTCTAGCCAGCGCTGCAGAGGGCCGTAGACTCTATATCGGTAACCTCGCATATGCGACTACCGAGGGGGAGTTGACAACTTTCTTCAACGGATACTTGGTGTAAGTGCTTCCTATTCTCATCCTCCTCCAACTCACGATCACCGTCCATCGCGGGTTGCGACTCTAGCTTCAAGCTGCCAAATCACCCAGAAGCCCATGGCGGAGGTCTTGGGTCGATCTCTACATTCCAAGCTTCGTATGCTGACCTCATTTTCCCCACAGTGAATCTACATCCATCCCAAAGAACCCACGTACCGATCGTCCAGTTGGCTATGCATTCGTCGATTTGTCCACCCCATCCGAAGCTGAGCGTGCCATCGCCGAGCTTTCAGGAAAGGAGATCCTTGATCGCAAGGTCTCTGTACAACTTGCTCGCAAGCCTGAGCCAGCTGGTGAGAAGGGCGAAGGAGCTGCAAGCGGAGGTGAGGGTGCTTCTGGTGGAGAGGGTGGTCGCCGTCGCCAATCTGGCCGAGGACGTGGTCGAGGCCGTGGCCGTGCTGGACGTGGCGGACGTGCTGCCAGAGGAGTAAGTTCAATTAATCATTTTCCCCATGTCGTCTACTGACTAATTCCAGTCCAAGGGAGAGGAAGGCGCTGAAGTCCCAGCTACTACTGAGGCTACTCCAGCAACTGATGCCACCAAGGAGACCACTGAGAAGACCGAGAAGTTGGACAAGGATGGCAAGCCCCAAGCTGCCCGTCAACCACGAGAGCGCCGCGAGCGTGGTCCCCCAGCTGATGGAATCCCATCAAAGAACAAGGTCATGGTTGCTAACCTTCCTTATGATCTCTCTGAGGAGAAGGTAAGATTCTTCTGCGATTCCGAATTATGTACAATACTAACCTCTTCCATAGCTTAAGGAGCTCTTTGCTGCTTATGAGCCATCTTCTGCTAAGATCGCCCTCCGCCCAATTCCCCGCTTCATGGTCAAGAAGCTCCAAGCCCGCAACGAGCCCCGCAAGGGTCGTGGATTCGGTTTCGTCACCCTTGCCTCCGAGGAGCAACAACAAAAGGCTGTCAACGAGATGAACGGAAAGGAGATTGAGGGTCGTGAGATCGCTGTCAAGGTCGCTATTGACAGCCCAGACAAGACCGACGATGATGCCAATGCCCCAGCTGCTGATGCCGCTACTGAGGCTACCAACGGCACCACCACCGCCGAGGTTACTGCTGCATAAGCGTAGCCATGTATTATTGTACGATGATAGGTGCTTCATTTCGCAGACAATGTCAGATGCATTCTTTTACACGTTGCTTTTGGAACATTGTTCGGCGCCATATGGATGCACTCGGGAGGGAGGCTGGATTTGTGGTTCATTGATTTCTCCAATGAACATGGCCAACTTCTTATGATTTTCTTTTAGGTGGGATCGTTGTTCCAGGAGGATGGTTTTTTGGTGGTGTCTGAAGAATTATACTCTCGAGTCTCAATTCATGCAGCCCACCAAGTTCTATCAAACTGGGTAATGGTTCTCGATGACTCTTCCTACATGATGTGTTACTACCATTTCTCCGGCACTCAGGGCTGTACACTAGATTTTTCGATGTGCTCTCCGGGACAGGATGGATGGGAAAAGTTATTGAGCGGTGGAATTCCATCGATAGTAATGACAGATCATAAAATCGTGCATAGTGTCTTGGTTGATTGCTCATGTGAACTTGAATCTAAAGACAATGAGACTCACGATAAATAGGCCGGCACCTGTACGTCAGTTCAGTCAATACTCACCATCAGGGTATTTCATCAATGTGGCTTTTCTGTGGCTGAAGGTAGAAATTCGTAGCCTTGCGATTCGTCTCACATCATTGGTTGTCTAATTCCTTCGAGGTTATCCGAGACCTAGACCTCCTTTTTCTGGCCCGCGCCAACTCCCCGCTCCACTTAAACTCCAAACACTCAGTGACGTCTCGCATTGTATCTTTCCACCCTCGTTATATTCTAGAAGCCAGCTATACCCGTTTCAAGAAGTCAATATTGTTCTTCAGCGAGCCTCAATCGACCCCGCTTCCTCGAGTGCGACAGTACCGCAAGTATGGCCAGCAAGGCGATGTGGGAGGTCGATCCAGAGACGAGATCAAAGGTATTTTTGTTTCAGCTAGCCTTGCCATATTATTCCCTTCTTCTATGATCGCAATCGCCCTGAATTGGCTTAAGTGCTAATGCGAAATACAGCTCCTTGAGATCCAAAAATCCTCTGGCAATGACCGTTGCGCTGACTGTGGGGCGCCCTCCCCGCAATGGGCGAGTCCTAAATTCGGTGTCTTTATTTGCCTTTCTTGCGCTGGGGTACATCGTGGGTTGGGGGTTCATATTAGTTTTGTGAGGAGTATTACTATGGATGCATTTAAGGCTATGGAGATTGAGCGGATGAGGTTGGGAGGTAATAAGACGTGGAGGGATTTCTTTGACGAGGCTGAATCGAATAAGATGGCTGGTATAAGGTAGGCATATTCATTCTAGCATGTGGCATGAGGATGTGTTTTCATGGGGCAGCTATAGTTGTTGAGATGGAGGGTTATGGATTTGTGCTAATCTTTGGCGCAAACAGTTGGGACGACGCAACGATCGCAGAACGATATTCAGGAGATGTGGGCGAAGAATACAAAGACCGACTCGGCGCCAAAATCGAAGGAAAGGAATACGTCCCTACCGTTAAACCAGCACCAACGTCGCAATCCTTCTCCAACAACTCTGCTAGTAGCAATTCAAACAGTCGGTCTCAAACACCTCTAGGCTCACGAACCGAAAGCCCCAGACCCGATCGTACTGGCAAGACAAAGGTGGATGATAAATACTTTGCCGGTCTAGGAGCAGCGAACGCAAACCGTTCTGCGGATTTACCACCCAGCCAAGGAGGGAAATACGCGGGCTTTGGGAGTGCGGGACCGATGAAGAAGGAGGAGGAGGCTGCACTACCTGGATTCAATGATTTGCAGAAGGATCCTGTTGCTGCTCTTACGAAGGGATTTGGATGGTTTACTACGACGGTTACTAAGACTGCGAAGACGGTTAATGATGGGTATATTCAACCTACTGCTGCTAAGGTAGCTCCCCCTCCCCCCTTTCCCCCTCTTCCAATCTTAGTTCTAGACCCCAACGAAATACCTACTAACCTGTACCCAAACAGATCGCAGAAACGGACTTTGCAGCCCAAGCACGAATCACTGCCGCAACCGTAGCCAAAGGCGCACAAACAGGCGCAAAAGGAGCAGCAGATGGCTTCAATAGATTCGTGGAGGGACCAAGCAGTGGTGGAGCATACAGACAAGCGCCTATTGACGAGAGTAAAAAGGATTTCTGGGATAGCTTTGCGGATGCGGGAGCGCAGAAGAGTAGTTCTTCTATTGGGACGAGTGCTGTTAAAGGAGGATCTGGGGCCAGTCAGGGTCTGATGGGGAAGAAGAAGGATGAGGATAATTGGGATAAGTGGTAGATGAAATTATGTGGTTGAGGGGATGAGGGGTAGATGGAGGATTATTTTGGGGAGAAGCTCGAGGGGTTGAAAGGAGGGGGGGAGGTGGTATATATGATGGTCTTGATGCTTGATGGGTAGTTAAAATTCATGCGATGGGTTGGGTAGACACACTTGTAGGTTTAGGGAATTCTTTATCGTTTTTTCGTTCTTTGGATAGACGTAGCAATTAACAAGAAAAAGCTTGTTTCTTTTGCGGACTGTTCTGATATACATTGCGATATTTGTTCTTGTCTTGATGTGAGTAGTGGACCAAGAGTTGCCAGTCTATTGTAGAAATAGAAATTGATAACTAAGCAATAAGTATATGATTCGATCCGGGTAACGACTAGGGAGCAGCTACGGCAATACACTATAAGTTGCTTCAAATTCGAGAGGACCAAGTGGGGTTTGTGTAGCATAGCGAAATTTATCGCTCGTCAACTCAATTGAGCACGAGTGCTCCTGAAGAATGAAGCCTCAAGTAAATTCTTTTGTAAACTTCAGATTGAAGGAGGCGTAGATAAAGAGCTTAAATTAACAAGTGTCCAAACAATGGGAGGGGAAACTCAACCGTCGAAATAGGAATCTGGGGTTTCTTTTAGAAGCTCCTTGATTGTTGGCTAAGTCGCGAGTAAGCTGTCACCCGATTTACGATAAGTCGATCAACACGTGGGTAAGCTATGAGTTACTCGCGAGTAAGTCCTCAATCCATTTGCGAGTAAGTTGTGGATTACTCACGAGTAAGATCTCAATCAACTCCGTTGGTAAGTTATGAGTTACTCGCGAGTATCGGAGTAAGCCGCGAGTAACTCACCCATCCCAGCTTAGGACAAAGAAACGCCCGTGGGAGTACAAACAAAGTACCTAAGCCTTAGTCTCAACCTGCAAATTACAATCAGAAATGTAATCTGGAATTTACGGATAGATATTGGATGCCATCAGGAGACTGGGCGCACTGAAAATAAGAAGTTAGAACGTGTTTTGAAGGTATTGTTATTTTCTTGTATACATAGCATACTCATCTGGCTACCAGATCCACGGCCACCTAAAGACTTTGCAAGATAATATCAAACCCCAGATTCCCATCTTATTCAGGTCCAAGCGAGTTCCTTAGGATTCAGCAGTCGGATCCTCAGTAGCAACCTTCTTCTGAACCTTATTACTAGCCCGATTCATGGGTCCCCAATTCTCTCTTGGATTTAACTGGTATCTAACAAGTTTCTTCGCATCCCTCTCCTTCCCCAGATTCTCATCAAAGACAATCTTCGGTTTTTCTTTTTCTTTCTCCACCTTTTCCGTCAAAGACTCGTTAGATATATTACTGTTCTCCGTAGTAAGCGCCTCTGCCTTACTCCCCCCCAATTTCAAAATCCTCCACCCAGCCGTTCCCTCCCTCACTGCACCATCTCTAACGGGTGCCTTTTGTTTCACCCATTCCCGCATGACCTCCCAGATTATCTCCCAGGGAGCGTCGGTCTTGATGGTACCAGGTTTCGTATGACTTCTCGTACATCTATACCCGAGATGTCGTAAAGCTCCTCGCATAGCATTTTCATGCGGTGTAATACAATGAATGACTTTCGCAAGAGTGGAAGGGATGAAGAAGAATGGGAAGTGGTCTATAGCTGCCGGGTCGTATTTTCCGGTTTTCGAAGTTGCGGTAGGAGAATTATTCTCTTCTTGATCTTGAAGAGGGGGTAATGTTTCTTCGAGGGCGGTGGAGAGCATACCCTCGACTCGATCGTAGGTTTGGTAGGTGTCTTTTGAGACACTTGGTAGATCATCTAGGATTTTCTTGATGAAGTCGGGGGAGTGCAGGGGGCCGGCATACATAGGACCAGCCATGTGAGTTTTTGATCCACAGTGCTGGCAGCTTTCGCTAGCTACTGGTGCGATTCCAAATACGTGTTTCCAGAAATATCCATTGCCGTTCTTGTTCTTCATTAATTTGTTTCGGGCGATCATTTGCGTTGTCCATGCTCCACAGCCGCTATCGCAGTTATACACCACCATGGTTTTTCCGGCTAAAAATTTTACTTCTGCTGGGGATTTGTGGATTTTTACGAATACGCGGGCGTAGAAATCGATGGAGAGGGAGAGGAGTGGTTCCATTGCTAGACCATATTTTGCAGCGGATGCTGAGATGGCGTGGAGGATGAGGCGTAATCCACCTTCATGAGATTGCATGCCTTTGATTGGGATTCCGCCGTAGAGGGAAAATGATTTTTCTGGATATCCATTCGAGGCCCAGACTCCAGCGTCTGTACAGGTTACGCATAGGAGACCACCGTCATCTCGAACTGATTGGACCGCTGCATCTAGAAATGGCGCTGCAGTTCCGTAGGGATCTAGGTCTATGACATCGTATTTTGGTCGCGGTGTTGTGGGGTTTTGGGGGCTTTTTGATTCCCCGCAGGAAACGTTGTACATATGGGCTAAAGCGTTGCCAGTGACAGCCTCAATTTTTTCCTCTAGTTTATTATGTAGCGCGTTCCTTTTGATTGTTTTCGTGGCATCGGGTAGTAGATCGTTGGCCGTGACTGAGGTAGCAAATGGGATTTCATGGATATATCTTAGAGCTCGAAGTCCAGTCGCTGATAATGCATCGAGAATAGTAAAAGCTGGTGGCTTGGGTAGAGCAGATGGCGTAGGCTGTTCCTCAATAGCTGGGGGCGCATCGTTGCCCTGGTCCTTTGCCTGGGGAGCGCTGTTTTCTTCTGATGTAGCGGTTTCGGGCATGGGTGCCTCTGTCATCTGGGGTGCTTGTTCTTCCACATGATCCTCTCTATTATCAACCTCCATGGCATTCTCTGTATTGGTATTCGGAGGGGGGATTGCTGTTCCATTGGGAGCTTCAGAGCTTGCGGCATCGCCCTCCAGCTTGGCGGCCTTCCTCGAAGTATTGTCAACACCTTCCTCGGCACGCTTCCTCTTCGAGCCCTTCCTCTTCGCATTCAACTTCTTCTTGGTCTGCTCATTTTTCTTCTTCCTAACTTCCAGAACCTGCTCCCCATATGCCTTAATCGCAAGGACGCTCAAATCTCGATTAAATTGTTGGATAGGATTGTAGAAGACGGATTGCGGTTGATTTTCGCCTTGAGGGGAGGTTTGAGGGGTCTTCGCAGCGGATGCGGGAACTAAGAGGTATGCTAATCCTTCCTTGATTGTTGTGTATTCCTGTCCGTCGTGTAGAATGTGCTGGTCGGTAGCAGGTGTCGCAGAGATATTGGGGAGAGCCATTGTGGTGAAGCGTGCTTGTTGGAGGTTGCCAGTATTCTGGATCGAGGAAACGAATCGTATTACATCCCTTCCCAGAATTCGAGTGATGGTGAGATGCTTCATGCGCAAAGAAAACCCAATGCGGTGCGGGGAACAATTAAATGGGGAAAGGCAGCTAATGACAAGGCTGAATATAAATATTTTTTATGACTCCACTGTTCTCGGTCTATATATATTCCGGGTCGGGCGGTCAAGTCTCACCATCTAACCTTCATCTAACCCTCACGGTCGTTTTCATCTCAAATCGATTCAATCGCTCGGCCCAAGTCTGATGTTTCTTTCGTCTCCACAGTCGAGGCTCATCGCGCGCCGAGTTTGGTTTGTTGGCAAAAGAAAGCATACTGTTTGAATATCCTCCAGAGCATTTCCTCTTCAATAACTTCGTTTATGGTTGCGGTACTGTACGACTTGGGATTTAGTCACTCTTTGCAAATCTCTTGCTTCAAACTCCGGATATCATGCGAGTAGCCCTCTTCTGAGTCTTCTCTAGCATCTATCCGGTTGTTTCTTCTATCTTTGTTGTCTCCAAGCGGAGATTTTTCGTCCATTCAACGCGTGCTTTGTTTGAGTTTTGATTTCTTTTTTTGCTGCTAATCAATGCTTTTATGTTTTTATGTCAACCCACAAATGGATATCACCAGATCGGCGCCGTCTCAATTGTCATGTTGCAAATCGCAAATTTGCGTGTTCGTCCGATATCGAGTAGCAGAGAATCGGGTGGGTAGTTTGCCCAAGTTTACTTGCACTTTATCCATGTGGGGAATAAGTCGTTAGTAGCGAGTCCTCTGCACACGTCTTGGAACTTCTCATGATTAAAAAATTATGTGTATATCGGACAGATTCGTGTATGTACTGTGCTTCTAATAATTATCCTGTTCCTCAACCTTTGGTCTCCCGAGACTCTACAACAAAACCATAACACCAACCATCGCAGCTAGTAGTCCCCCGGCGGCAGACTGGCCTTTCAGACTTCCCGCGCCATTACCACTGGCACTTGTTGCTGTTGTCGTTGCAGCAGATACTCCAGGTGCATTTCCAGCGTTGGATGACGGCGGAGGTGTTGTTGGTGGTGACGCAGTCAATGGAGATGTTGTTGCTGAGGTCGACGTCGATTTCACCGGTGTCTGCGTTGAATTTCCTGATGACGGTGTTCCAGGGGGTGTATATCTGACACCCGAATAATTTGTCCAACTCGTTGCTCTCGCTGTCGCGCTCCCTGAAATGATACCAGGTGCAATAAGTGTTGTGGGAGTAAAGTAATTGCTAACAGCAGTATCGTTCAGGAATGGATCAGGGGCAAGCGTAACTGCTGGGCGGAGTTGAACAGAGGTGATATTTATCGGAGGAAACAGGTTTGTGAATGGTTGAGTTGCAGGACCAGTACTGCATTCCAACATTTTGATGCTTGATAGAGATGATTTCAATATCTCGAGGGGTTTGTCACCGGGAAGTACTTCCCCGTGAGCAACGTAGCACGCATTGCAGCCCTCTGAAGCGTGGAAATATCCCCCGTTGCAGAAACATTGTTGTTCTGCGAGAAAGTCGATAGGTTCGGTACCTTTGGCTATACAAACTGATTGTATGTACAATGATTGTTCGCAGGGAAACTCAGAGAGAGCAAGCCTAGATACTCGACTGTTGGCTGATGAGCGTGTGTCGTTGGTATATTCCGGAAGACACATTCTGCTTAGATATCGCGCGCCAGGATCGTTGACTGCGCGAGATCCAAGAAGGGCAGATGTGAGAGGAAAGAAAATCCCCACCAGAGTAGAGGCTCGCATGATGGAAATTTTGTGGTTGTATTGTTTTACTCGTTTTCAAAGATGTAAGAGACCAAGAAATTTGTAGAATCTTGTTTTTAAGAACACTTGGAATTATGAAGCGATTTTGCCATTGTACTTGAGGCTCATATATACTCTTTGGGTCTCAGCCTACAGAAGTATCTGTGAGGCACAGTTTGAACTTCCAAGATTTATGACGCCAAACGCCGTTCGCACGTCGGGCTATACGAGAAGAGAATACAACAGTGGGATTTCTCATTGGTCCATTCGCGTTCAATACTCGATACAACATACCCCACTCCTTGGGTATTTTCATCTTACGATAAAATCAACCTAGCTCTCAGCCTCTCTGCCTAGAAATATGACAATGAAAAGTAAATGCTCCTGTTGATCTCTTTGCGCAGCAAATATTTACTTGGAACATTATTCCAAGATCTGCACCGATATTCGCACTCAACCATGGGATGCCTGCAGGTATACACACGTGGTTTTCACAGCCTTTCCCTTTGAAGTAATGCTCTTCTTCTTGACACTGTTTACCGAAGACCTTCAGATAGATGACTCGAGATTGTTGGTAAACCACTTTATCTTACAACGTTGTATGCATCTGGGAGTTTCTCCTCCAAATCGGCTGAGAGCATTGCCACAGAACGACTGGTGGACCTTTTGGCAAGAAGGCTTCCATAAATCACATGATCGGGACCAACTCGAGGTCTTATTCCGTGTTGAAACTTCTAACTTCCACTTCTGAAGACGCCATCGGTAATCTCACTTCCAAGCCGGGTACCTTACTTCAAACTCTCTCTAATAACCGGATTTCGAATTAATCACCTATTCGGGACCAATTATGCGGTGCAGTCCAATCATCATCATTCGTTCATAATACGTGAGGAGACTTCCGCGTTGCACCAATGTACCTTTGGATCAACTTGGCGCGACTTTCCGTGCAACTCCGACATCAAATTCAACGACCTCAAACTTCTTGAGCCATGGTGCTCTTGTGAAAATATACATCGCCAAATCGTGAAATTCTCATCGACTAGAAAAACACGCATTTCGGAATTTCCTGCTCCTGCCATCTTCAGCTGGATAACTCTCATCTCCCTTTGGTAATCCTAACAAAAATGGCGGTCCTCATCATCCTCACAAGCATCCTAATCGCTATCATCACAAAACAAGTAGTAAACATCGCAATATACTACAAGAAAGCACGCACCATCGGCTTCCCTATTGTCGTCACTCCAATAGAACCTTTCAACCCATTTTGGGCTATCCTTTTACCTCTCTTCGCCCCCATTTTACGTCGACTACCTTATGGACTTGGGGAGTTTGTCGATTATGGCAAATTCGATTTGTGTTTTAAAACGAGGAATAAGATTCACAGGGACTTGGGACCAGCGTTTATTCTCGTCAATCCGGCGGGACTGAAGATTATGTTGGGGGATGGAAAGGCTTCTGAGGGTATGTCCTTCGTAGTCCCGTTTGCTTGTCGTTTACATTTGTCAAAGCTAACTACGCTGGTCTCTAGATATGCTGTACCGATATCGAGATTTCATTAAACCCCTATATATTTACAAGACTATGAACGTCTTTGGGGAAAATGTCGATAGCGCAAATAAAGATGAGTGGCAACGACACCGGAAGATCACAGCGCCCTCTTTCAACGAAAGAAATGTAAGTTCGAGGTGTTATCATCCCAAGTATGTCACTCATCGACTAATATTTCGCAGAGTAGCATGGTATGGGCAGAATCTTTACACCAATCCTCCTTACTCCTAAAGTTATGGACTTCGAATCCCGGATCAGAGATTTCCTCCACACACAACGACTCGCTAACCTTGGCATTAAATGTCATTCTCGGGGCAGGTTTTGGTAAATCTTCGAATTTCGATTCTCTTACCTCCCCTGGGCCAGGTCATGGATTATCCTTCAAACAATCTCTCCACACTGTCCTTCGAAAATTCATCGCCGTCGTTTTTACTTCTTCATTCTCTTATAGGCTAGAAAACCTGATTCCAGACAAATACAATACAGTTGGGATAGCCATGCGAGAATTCAAACAATATCTTGTAGAAATGGTTGCCGAAGAGCGTGCTTCCTTGAGAGAAGGAAACCTTGAAAAGCACACCCTAGTGAGTGCCTTGTTGCGAGCTGCGGATCTGGAGGAAAGCCGGGGAAAAGGAAAGAATACTCTGAGCAATGATGAGATTTATGGGAATCTTTTCTTTTACTGTTTCGCGGGACATGATACTACTGCCAATTCGATATCTTATGCACTTACGCTTTTAGCTGCCAATGAGAAATCTATGGCGTGGATGAAGGAAGAGATTACGGCTGTGGTTGGTGGGAGTGAGAATTCGAGGGATTGGAAGTACGAAAAGACATTTCCACAACTTAAGAGGTGTCTTGCGGTCATGGTAGGTGTTCCTTCAGCAATTTTGGAATTTTACTTAATCATTTAATTGACTTCTTATAGTATGAGACCCTCCGAATTTACGGGCCAGTTGTTACCCTCCCACGCATTACAGACAATGCCCCCTTCTCCCTAACCATTCAAGGAAAAGAATTCAACATTCCGCCCGACACACTATTTATGATAAATTTCATGGGTGCACACACAGACCCATCATTCTGGGGTGAAGATGCCTGGGAATGGCGACCAGAACGTTGGATCATTCAAAAAGATGGTCTAGAAGGTCTAGAAAATGAAGAGCTTCTTCAGCCTCCTCAGGGTACTTATTTTCCTTGGGCCTCAGGTCCTAGAGTTTGTCCTGGTAAGAAATTCTCCCAGGTGGAGTTTGTTGCTGTTATGGCGAGACTTATGAGGAATCATCATATCAAGATTGCGCCGTTGAAGGGGGAGAATAGGCAGATGCTACAGAAGAGGGTGCGGCAGACTTTGGCAGATTCTTCTGTAACACTTACGTTGAATATGAATGATAAGGAGAGGGTTAAGTTTCTTTGGGAGAAGGATTTGTGATGGGAATAATTGCTTTGATCATGTACTATATGCTTGATTGGACTTGTTGATGTTACACTCTTCTCAAACCATAACCTTAGCGCTATCTGTTTTCTCAGCATATGATATAATGAGACTAAAGGCTAGCCTTCTACTTCTGGATTGTAGCAACTGCGTAGCTAGTGGAGACCTGCTCTTAAAACAAAATATCGCCGACAAGTTGACAGATTGAGACAAGATTTGCGACTTATTTTAGTGGCCTTGGAAACCACACTTTTCACAACCAACATTTAACTAAATGAACTACATCTGGTGTTCGTATAATAACGACGACTTATCACTAAAATGCACTTTGCACAACATCACCCTTTGGTGACTTACCAAGTTGACGTGGGTGGGTGTAGATACCAAGTTATTGGCACTTACAAGTTTCTACTTTGTTGCTTTTAGCGGGATTACCCAGCAATAGATCTAAATTAAGCCCGTGAGTTTTGATTAGAGCTTCCAGGTTGGGAGGCATTGTAGGACATTCGGAAAGACAGCTCTAGAGGCAAGAGATTCTTTCAAACTGATTGCCCTAGAACAAAAGGAGTACAAGACCGCCGAGTACGTAGAGAGCCGTCTCTCACTTCCCGGCAAAAACTCTTGTGACTTCATAAATTAAGAGATTTCGGGCCTAGTTGTTTTTCTAAGCACTCATGGTTCAAGTTTATGACACTGTGGGCCTTTATATCTCGCTGGCATTTTAAGTGAGTGAGAATAAATGATTCCAAGCTTCGAATATTCGACTTTGATTGTTATGAACAAATCCCAATATCAATATCCAAGTTGTACATACAGGCTGCTTTTAGACTTTATGGGGCCAAAAATTTACTTTTTGGCTGGTTTTCGTTGAGCCAAAATTTTCAGCACTATCACTTAGAAACAAAAAAGGATCCTTCTATGATGACAGGCTTGTATTGATTCTAAAAAGATCACAAAAAGACTACAAAATAATTACTTGACGCAGCTGGTCTGTACGAATCTATGTGTAAAACCTAGGGAAAAGGGGTTGAAACTTCTCCGAATTTTTGCGAGGTTCCCATAGTACACATCGGAGACCACAATGACAATTAGACATCGAAAAATTGGCAGCACATTAGAAGACTTGCAGCACTTATATCATAACGCGCACCGTACCATTATCGTAAGCCTCGTCCGAGACAGAGTCTGAAGGTTGATATTACTGTCGGTCATAGCCTCTAGAGACCGAGAGGCTCTGGAGTGGGCCAATGTGGCTGTATAAAGCCGTGTTGTGAAGAAAGAGCGACTCGTGTAGCGGTTGTCGACAAGGGATTGAGGCGTCGAGGTGTTGCAAGGGTCTGTCAGAGCGACTAGGTGTCGGCGTGGCGAGTGCCATTGTCGAGGCTGAGAGAAGCGGAAGGAGGGACCAAGGGGAAGTGGGGTTGTTGACTTCCCAGCCTAATCGGGACTTAAGCTGTATTTAGCGTACCTGTTCCCCCCCCCCTTTCAGATTCCCTCTCCCCTCGAAAAAATATTTTCAATAGAATGCCAAATGAAAAAAAGGCATCGAAGACAGCCTGAAACCGGCGCCCGGCACGCGTGTAGAAAGTTGCACGAGGAAGAGTCTGCTACTATCTTCATAGCTTCTATCTCTCTACCTTGAAACTGCAAGGTGCCATTCCCGAAGAGCAGGTGGATGCTCATTAATACATAGTCGCACTCTCAATGATGTTACCCATCCCCAGCCTTCATAATAATACTACCTCGCCTCCCGGTAGGCATAAAAAGCGGCAGTAAATTAGGTTCGTAACTGCCTATCTTGCTTGTTGTTCCAACTTTCTAAAACAATTTAGCTTGGTTGTTCTAAACTTCTAGGTTGATATTCTAAATTGTCCGAAGTGTCTAGGGTAATTACTTTGAATTAACCCAAATAGTTGGAACAACGAGCTACGTGGGCAAGTACGGTCCACCGGAAGCTCGCTATCTTCCTCTTCCTTCTGACAGAAAGCCCACCCCAAACACCCCACCCGTCCATTATCAAATCATCAAACCATGGGCAAAACCCTCTCAATCACCTCCAATCCATCTCTCAACTTCATCTCCTCTACTGAGAAAGAAATCCTCACCCACCCAGGCTCTCCATCAACACCCCTAAACATCTTCCCTCTGCAAACCAAAACACCAGCATCTTGCAAATTACCCACGAATCGCTCTTCGTTTTCCCAGGTGTTTGCATTCCTTGCCAGTTTTGCGAAAAGGTGGAAACCAGATGTGACAGGAATATACTCAATTTCCCAACGATTTAGGGCTTGGGTTAGGAGGTTGTAGTTATGAAGAAGTTTGATCTTAAGATCAGATAGCAAAGACGGGATGGAGGGGCGGGTTAGGAGGGTTGTAACGTAGAGAGCGGAAAGAGTTGAGGTTTGGAGGTATGAGGGCAGGATGCTGGCTTCAAGGAGGGGACGATTGTGGGATATGAGGCATGCCTGGTTTCTAGTTAGTGGATATTTTACCCAAGCGGCGAAGGCTGGGTCCGTTTGGCTTGCGAGCAGAGGAGCGGGGAGAGGGAGCCTTGAGAAAAGATGTTGCGCGACATACAATCCTGACACCCGCCAATCCAAAACTTTTACTCATGCTGTAGATTACGTGTACCCGATTCAGATCCATCGGACTATCTTTGCTATCATTCACAAACTCAAGTGCTGACTTGAATCCTTCTTCTCCCCCGTCTTTTTCTTTCTCTTCTTCCTTCAACTTTCCCTCCATAAAATCAGTCAAGCCAAATACCTCATCTGAGATGTAATGTAATCCAACGGAATGGCAAAATGCCATTAGTTCCCTCACAATACTCGGAGAATAACATCTCCCGACAGGGTTATGAGGGTTGGTTATCAACAAAGCTTTGATTTTAGTCGGATCTGCTGCATTGGCATGAGCTTCCTTTATCAAGCCCACAACATCTGAAGAAAGTGAGGAGCGGAAAGGGAGAGGCGGTGTGGTGATGATGTTTAAATTTGTGCGGAGGTTGGTGAGGATTTTATACGCAGCTGGTGATTTCATTAGCTTGAGTTTCGGTTTATAAGACAGGAGATGAGTATCGTCTTTGGAGCCTGAAGGGGAAGGGGAATTATTACACCAGAACGGAGAAGGTATGATGATACTATCTCCTTCATCGGATATTGCGTGGAGAAGTGAGTCTAAACAGGTGCTTGCTCCTGGAAATATGGATATTTGTTGAGGCGTTAGGGGGATGGACGGGCGGAAGTATGTGTTGAAAAATCTTACAAATGCGGAGAGGAGAAATAGTTGTCCCCCTATGTTATGGGGGTAGCTAAGATGCTGGAGGCTGTCAGTTTATTTTTACTCGTTTGATGCCTCCGGTCTCCACAGAAAAAGTATTTGGAGCCTCCTCGGAGAAATATCCAGGTAGACAATTGAGCGATGTTTTAATTGACAAACGAATCTTGGAATTGAATTCTCATACTTTCGCCTCAAAATCCTCTGCTATGATTTTCTTGTAAATTTGGACTAATTCTTCGCGAATCAGCCAATTCTCGCCCGTCGCCAGATCGATTTCAATATTTGCAGCGGTCGCATTCAGACAATCTACCATTTTAAGAACTGGCATGAAAGCCTCTGTTCTTGATTAGGAACGCACTGAAAGGTCATTAGACCCATGGTTGGATGTGTCCCAGTTAGTGTCTGTCATTTTCAAAATTTGAATTTGGTTTCTATCGGGAGCGGAACCGCGAGATTTTTCTTGCAAAGGGGTGGGCCCTTGTTATTTGGTGAAAATTAAGATAAGTCTACAGAAATCTGTTTTTTTTCTGATGTTCTTGTTGGCTTATTGAGGAGTCAAATTTGGAAATCCAACATCCAACTGCTTAAACGAGTTTTCATGCGAGTAAGCAGGAAGCACCAACAGTGCCATCGGTGAAGGAGTGGGTACATGAGTCTCGCGGTGGACATCAAAAGTCCCACCTAGCTTTCGTTGTTCCAGCTTTTCAGGGTAATTCCAAGCAATTATTCTAAACTCTTGGAACAATGAAGTTTAATTGTTCCAAAGTATTAGGTAATTGAAGTTGAAATTTACGGCCACTTTTGATGTCCATCGCGAGATGAGTCAAGAACTGTGTTCATTAATAGCACCCTCGATTTCTCAAGCTAGTTTCATAGAATAGATACATTCAATTTTTTTAAAATAGGAACCTCCCTTCCCCCTCCCCAATAGCGACTTCAATATTTTGCTCCCATGAAACCACAAAATAAGACAGAAATGAGAGAAAGAAGAAAACCAGGACTGCCATATAAACGAAACTAATTTTCAACTCCATTATCAAACATACCTACAACCTAGATATCCCACGAAACTCACAACAACCCCTCAATCCACCCCAACGCACTCGCCACCCTGGTATAGAACCCCGGAAACCCAGGAGCTTCACACCTACTACTCAAAAAGCAATTCCAATCAAGATACCAGCCGAGCCAAGCAACGGCCCACTATCCCCGCACAAACCACAACCTCTGTAATAAATTGCTGTGCTGTCGAGGATCCATAGTCAATATTGCAGACTGCGTGAGAAACCATTTCTTTTTCTTTTTCTTTTTGGAAATTTAAGAGTGGAGGAAGGGGGTTTTACCAGTAGCCAGCATAAGCCAAGCGTAAGAAAGCGTTATGAGTCTTCTGATGAGACATACGAACCCAGACAAAACGAGACTTTGTCAGAATACATGCCATCAGGAGACTCTACGCTGCAAATGTCTCGGATTTATTACTGTTCTATAACAGAAAATTTTGCGTTAAACAAATTGAATCTTGTAATTCGACAGTAACTCGTTTCTCGACAGGAAATCCCCTCCGACTAACTGATCAATAGAAGTTGATTCCCACTTCTCCGAGGTTTGCAGTACCCGCGATGATCACGAGGCAAGACTAGAAGGCGAAATCAGAGCTTTCGATATATCATCGCACATCAAGACGGTATGGGGTGTGACGTATGCCATATGTAGACATCCTCTCTCTTAGCTTCGGCTCAAAGTCTAGTTCAATGTTTTGGATGAAAGGAACTCCTCGCCAGCGAAATCAGATAACGTATAAGGAATTTATGACCGTAGTGCGAGACCACCTACCTCCCTTGCAAGACAGGAACGAGCCATATTGGAATAACACAATCTGTGGTTTAGGCCCAATGTCAAGGTATGGGAAGCGCCCTATGAGCCCTTAGATTTGAAGGTAGGGGAAAGCAAAAAGGCGGAGTGTTCCTCTAATCTCTCACCCCTTATACACCCGTCTTAGAGGGGTAAGTAACTGAAGTTCTTACGCCATTCGAAGAGCAGAGCCTTAAAAAGTATAAGGGGTTGATCGAGGTCCAAAGGAAATTTGCTGCGAAGGTCACTCGAGGAGAAGATTTAGTTGAACCCGGGGAAACAATGTCGAAGGAATCATAAATTGCAATTGAGCAGACCCGAGGAGCCACACATGAGCCAATGACCTAATTATTATCACTCCATGTCTGCTTTTGTCGAGAAACAAATCGAGGTTTGATTCGAAAGTAATGCATGCTTTCGATAGCAAATCCTAACCCGATAGCAAAAGACTTGGAATTTAGAGACGATTATTTCAACTCCGTCAAGGTGAGCAACACTCTTGGTGGTAGCGATTGAAGCCGAGGTAGTTCAATATCTTACTCCTATTTTGTTTCCGACCTAGCTCTCACCACAGCTTATATTTTGCCTATCGAAGTATCGTACTTTGGATATAAGGATTTTCCCAACCGCAGCGAACAAATAAATGGCACGACACACTTATGGATAACGCCATTCAGATAATAGCGTCACCACTGGGAGTAATTGCGACAGCGATTTCCCATGCCATGAGGATGAAAACTACTCAAACCTCAACACCTGATATTAAAGACGGCGCGCTCGTCACTCGTACAAATCACTCACTCAATCACAAGCACAAAACTCAAAAATTCCAACGAATCAAGGGATAATTGTGATTGCTAAGTGAGAGGCTGAATTACGCTGCAACATGTAAAGAACCCCATTCATAATTTCCTTTGGTAAACATTCCAATTAATTCTTACAGTAATATGCAAGGGCTCCACCACCTGGCTCCCGTAAGTTACCAACTACACCAAAACATTGAACAAATTGGGCCAAAACAACTAACTCTAGGCAGTATTCATACATGCACTTGCAGAAATTCAGAATGAATTCTTGACAATCAAAGAATTGACTGCACCTGCGCGATATGATAAAAAAAAGAAAGCACTACCAACGCCTTCTTTCACGCCCAAAACACTGTCCCATCACCACCTCAATGGCACACGTCGGATGTCGCCCTAGCGCTGAGAAGGACCCACACTAACAACCACCTCCTCGCCCCCCAAATAACCCCCTCCCCCAAAAGGTTCCACACTTTCCTTCATATGTCCGAATGAGCCTTTTCCTCCCAACAAATAAAAAGCAAAGCTAATATCCAGGCTGGCTAGCTTAACTGGTAAAGCACCCGCGATTTTGGGTCTTGGTTAGTCTAGACGCGGGGTATCTTGGTTCGAATCCTTGGCTGGCCACATCAAATTTTTTTGCACTTTTTTAACCTGTAGATTATTGGAGGGTGTTGTTTTTTTTTTTTTTTGATCAGAATATTTTGTGAAGGTGTTAAAACTCTGCCCTGTTTGGGTTGTCTTTGTTTTGATACTCGCTTAGAAACGCTTAGATTTAGCGGAAGGGGAAGTTACAGCCGAAATTCTCCGATTTGCGGTCGCATCGCAGCGGAGCGAGCAAGAAAGAACACGTTCAGTTGTGAACGCGACAGCCCATGACTCTTCCATAATACCTGGGAAGTACTTGGTTGAGATAATTTAAGTATTAGACTACCCATACATTCAAATGAGCTTCGTCTAGGCTCAACTCTTCACAACATCCCTCGAGACTTGGTGCGTCCCTGGTAGCAAAGACTAGCTCTGTAAGATGAAGAACATCAAGACCAGGATTGCCCAAAGTCCCAGTCAGAGAATCCAAAATCGAAATCTTGAAACTCGAAATTTCCACCTGGAATCTAAAAGCGCAACATTAGCATCAGCACCCCAATCCATTAGCGCAAACATACCTGCTCAAATTGGTGCCACGGTGAAAGTGGCTGAGGCTGCAGGATATTGACATCTTGATTCTTGGGTGGTATCATTAAAATTGCTGGATTCCATCCTTTCATTGGCGGTGCACTGTTTTCTGGCTATTTCATGTGTCAATACCATGAAGCATCCGGCGTAAGAGATAAACCTACCTCTTTCTGGGACCCATTTTCAGCCGGAGCATCAGTAAGCTCTGGTGAAATTTGTAGATCAGGTTTAGCTTTTCGACAGGCGAAAAGTACTCGTTCCGTTCCTCGAACCATCATTTCTCTTTTTCCCTCAGGCGTGCCATCGGATCGCACCGATTGCAGGACAATCGACAATGGTAGAATGGCTTTCAGATCCGTCCCAAATTCTCCAAGTCTTTGAAGATGGCTGTTTAAAGTGTTCTCAACAATTCGAGTGAGGCTGTGTTTCGTCCATGGTGCAGAGTCATCTAGGATACCGATACTAACCTCTCTATCTGGCGAATTGAATGATCGAATCTCGTAACACACCAGGAGAGATGATTGAGCAATATCATCTTTGCAAATTAGATGAAATAAATTGAGGTAGTCTTTGGATTTTATATCTCCCAGATCCGCAACGGTCGGATCTAACGCATCCAAGTGTGATAGTATTGCCACTGAACTCCTCAGAGCGCCTCTTCTGGCTTCTGGGAAATGTGATCCTTGTTCGCTCATGGCAACCACCCGGTATAAAGCAAGGGAAAATCGCCTGACAAAAACATCCAACATCAGACTTGCGAATAAAGTATGTCGTCTTGTGCGCTGAGGTAACACATTCTGTAAATGAAAGTGAATTTCTGATTCGAGACTCTTGGCCAACGCAATGAATTGGCCGGCATCCCTTTCAAGATTGACATTTCTTGACAGGACATTTGCAATATCAAGCCGCTTCCGCATAGATTTTGCAAGTATAATTTGCGGTAAAGAATCGGTGTATTGATTGCTTGGGTGTGATGCCGGATAATCTGTCATCTCTTCGGCGAGATCTTGATCATCGACATTCTCTAGCCCATCCACGGGATCAAAATCCGACGATTGGATTGCGGGGGGTAGACCAGCTGCAAGAGAAAACTGGAGGTCGAGTTCCACAATTGTCTGCCAAAGTTTTCTTCGCTGGATCTTTTCAAAAATAGACATTTCAAGTAAGTCTTCCGGGTCACGGTGAAGGCCAATTATCATAGCCATGCGAACAAGGCTCCCGGAATCTCTCCATATCTTTGAATTGGAATCCATATTGAGCTTTCGAGCTATGAGCATAAGAGTTTCGGTCCGTAAGGCGTGTAATGTGAGCCTCTGCTTCCCTTTCAGTCCTTCGAGCCAACGTTTTGTAAGTTCGGAATATCCAGCAAGCTTTTCAGGTGGCAATTGAACAGACTTAGGCTCGTTCGTATCGGATAATCGAGAGGTTATTGAAAGAACATTCAGTAACTGAGGCAGAGCAGCTTCTGGAAAGTTGCTAGATAAAGCAGTTTGCGTCTCCCGTGCTGTCTTGATAGTCTGACATTGCCTCAAAAAGGTTGGGAAATGCAAAACTCTCAATATGTTTTCCATATTATACACAAACCTGCTGGTAAGAAGGTCGATGACTGGATCCTCTGGTAGAGCATTCATCATTTCCACCAGTATTGAATCGCGATTATGGTGATAATATCGAGCCTGTCTTGTTTTGTGGCTGAGGGTTCCTTGAAAAAGCATGAGTTCATTCATCGTACCAGATAGATCTGGGTCTTTGAAACTTGACTTTAGAAAGTTCTTTTCGGCTTCGAACTGAGTATCGAGAATCAGCCAAGAAGTCACTTATTTAGTACGGGTGGTAAAGGGGAGGAGGCATCGAGAGGGGATATTCTTACATGATCTAGTAAAGCCATTCTATCGACAAGTCCAACGTATTTGGAATAGGTACCTTTGTTACTGGCTTGTATTTTGCCCAATGGTGTTGACCCTGTATTTTTGGACATGTCTTGAACTCCCAAAAGCCCCCCACACGTGTTTTCTAGGTCTCTGCCGTTCGTACCCTGAAATCCGTTGCCCATCGACCCGGATCCGACGCGGCTTCCCCATGATGCTAATTTTGAGACTTCTACTCTGGGATGTTTGTTGCCATTTCTTTCCCAGTCTTCCTCTGCTTCGTTTGATCCGGTTGGTCCGCTGGCAAATTGGCAAAGAGTCTCCCGACCCATCTTTTTACATTGCATACATGGTTGAATCCTATCGCACTTGAGCTTCTTTCTTCGACACTCTAGACAGCTCTTGGTTGGCCTTGCTCTCTTCCGGTTGATGTCCGACGGAGTTGGTGAAGCAGACGTCATGGAGATAACCCGAAGAGGAAAATACCGGATTTCGGAGAAGTCTAGCTGTTTACAAGCTTATCTAAAATGGTTATATATACTCGATTTGTGCCAGTAAGATGATGATATATCAAGTGATCAAGACGAAAGTAAAGACGAAACAGGTAAAGGGGGTTGTATTTTGCAAGTTGGATGTAAGTTTGAGGCGAGGAAATATCGGCTTTCGGGGATCGTTATTCACCGGCTTGGTGGAAACCGATTTAGTTTGAAACAACAATGAAAGTCGTAGTTCGTATTACCTTTTGGGTAAATTTGAGATGATAATTATACAATTGATGTTGAAAATACGTGGTTCTAAAAGATTAATTGATCATTGGGAAATTAAAATTAACGGCTCCAACGGCTCCAACGGCTCCGGGTGTCTCGGCATGCCGAGGTTGGTTTGCCATCACGTGTTCCAACGATTACCAACCATCCAGGAAAGCGTTGCCATTGGTAATGTAATAGAAAGTGGTGAGTAGTTTAGAAGAAATAAGATTGGCTTTTGATGGCCGGAGGGGGTAAGGATTTTTTGATTGACATCCACGTGACCAGCTATTTTTTTCTGATTGACTTGATGGTTTTTATACATCCAGAAGTAAAGAAAAACCACGGAAACCTATAGTTTTCAAGTGGAACTCAAGTGACTGATGAATTGGTCTACTGATGAAAAAGATGGCAGGGCGATGGTCCTTCGAACCCTATGTCGTCTTCTGTTCTTCAGCTCATTCATTCATCGTAAAAGAATATTTTCTTTCTCCAACTCCCCGTTATTCATTTGATGGATTGCCTCCCCTCTCATCGCACCTTGTATATAGCACCAACCAACGACAAAGTGATGATCTCCCTGTTCTCTCAGAACATAAGGCGTGGCTGCTCCAAATAGAACCGAAATCTTGTCTCCACAGAGCACGGTATTGGGGCCCAATCCATAATAACCCTTTGCCGTGACGAAGAATCGACGATGCGAGAGCGTTTCCCCAGCAATTAGGGGAAGAAACGGATTTGGTCGTCTATTTGCGACGAGAATTGGAGCTCGGTCCACGAAGACATCCGAGTACTCCCCTACTTTGTGCGTATCCATTACTATTGTTTGAACGAAGGCATCGAGAGAGGATTGACCGGTCGGATAGTTCCCACTGGAGCTAGAGGCCTCTTTCCACACCGAAACAGCTTCGTTATCATTCTTTGGTTGTTGGGATTCTTCTGATATTTCCGTGACTGATTTCATCGAGGACCTGATACCAGCAACCGCCTGCCAGGCTTTATAGACGTTATGAGGCGACTGAGTACTATTGCTAGACGACGTGGCTTCTTTCCCAACTACCTCTGGGTCGCAAAATTCTTCTCCCACCGCCTCAATCGTGTCGAAATATAGGCCTTGCAAGGATAATGAATCTTCGTTATCCCCTATACAATGGAACTGAGCAGGAGAACCCAGAGCAGCATTCCACTTAATCTGAAGCTCCTTGACTTCGTATATTTCGGGACCTGGAGTGGTTCCTGGAGTAATCGGGTGTGCCCAGGATGAAAATTCGTTTGGCCTATCGACTCCAGAAAGCCATTCAAGTATCTTTAGGTTTTTATGCGTTTCAAGATGGGCAAGAACAACTTGGCGATAAAGCTTCGGTACCTCGATCTCATAATTGATCTGGATGTGAATGATCTCTTGACTCATTGCAAGTCCCATATATGCATATATTTTGTCTCGGGGGTCGGTACTCAGTTTGTTGGAAAATCGCCAGATGATTTCAGAAAACGTTGATACTGGAAGGCCACTCTTCGCTTGGAACTCTTCTTTGGACGCTGTTCTTCCTATCAAGGAACGGTATTTCTGATATGCATGCTCCGTTGAAAGCATGACAGCTTTGCGTGCACCCCCTCCTAGATTTGGAAACTTCATGATTGCTTTGCCTGGTCGAAGCTGGCTTCGGTCGGTGGTGCCTCCCCAATTGCTCATTGCTTGGCCTTCGTACGTATAAATGAGGGCACAAGCTACAAAAACGTCACTGAAATCAGCGAGCAAGCTGCCACACATGAGGTATGCCTTGTCAGAGACAGCGACTTCTTGTACAATCCAAGCACGACTCCACCAGGGTCGATTAAGAATCCGGGTTAGTGCCTTCCAGCATCTCTCCATCGTATTATTCTCCAACCCCTGCATGAGCCACCCCATAGTGGCATCGGAGAACCTTCCCAAGGGTCCTTGAGCTGAGAGTGTATTTGGCTCATCTTTTCTCACACGTTCGGAAATGCCATCCAACATCATGTATCCGAGTTCATCGTCTTCCTCGCGCTTCCCAATCCATGCAATAACAAATTCGGCGTTGGCATACAAATCTCTCATTATCTTAACCTGCTCTGCTCGTTCATCAAGATCATTCTGATTTATACAAATAGCATCCACCCATAACATGGAAGGGCAATCGAATTGTGAAGTGATAGCTTTCAATGCCTCTAGCAGATTTGTATTCACACAAAAGTCATGGCCATTGAGGCTAATCGCCGACTGGTCCGAGGCATCGCCCCAGGTGTAGGACAAGGCGCGATATCCTTTGGTTTGAAGAGAAATGTGAGAAATTGTCAGCTCGAAGCCTGATTCCAAGGTTGGCGAAGGCTGAAGGGTCAGGATGCGAATATCGCCCGCATTTAGTGGTTGATATTGGTAGCCGCCTTTTGGATCTACGACGGGAGTACTCATCTTGATTGAAAATTTGGTCCAAAAAACATTACAGTTTTTGTCGTAATGTCGTTCTTGAGGAAAGGGAACTCAGCTGAAACTCCGTCCTCAGGTTCGGGTTCTTCGACCAGTCACGTGAATGGTTTGGACGCTGCATTTTTGCTTTTTCATGTACGAGTTGATTTGGAAATATTCAAACGGATGGAAGGTATGAACAAGTCATCCAAAACACTCAATTCCATCCATAGGTCACACGTGCCTCTCCCTTCCATTGCCTGGGATTTCAACCAAGACAGCTTCAGTGACCCATGCCATATATTGGGCCAAACACATGGACACCATGTGTTGGTTCCCCAGAATTTGAAATTCGAAATCCAGGTCATGCAACACTTTGGGACAAGAAGTGGGAAAATGGCGAAGCTGTCCAAAATCAGCAAAAGAACCTGTAGCTCGTATCTACGCTATCCAGAAAGTAAGAATGCAATCCGGAAAGAGCTAAAAGCTTCTTTTCAACCCAGCTCCACTCCAACATCTCGCCCTATTTAGGAAAGAGTCAAAGTCCAACTTTGGTACCGGTATGAGTTGCATAGATGTGGATTTTCTGTTGTATGGTAATGGGGTCTTTGTCCAGAAACAGTAGAATCGCGAAATACTCTTGTGGGATACGTGCTTTGGTGGCTTGATATCTTGGTGTTTCTCTCAAAAGAAGAGTTGTTGAGTTTTGATCAAGAGTCTAATTTCGACCGAACTTCAGACTAGTCTCAAAACAAGGAAGATTTCCACGTGAGGCCTTCGGTTAGCCTTCATCCGAAATACGGCGACCATCTCTTCTGTGAACCTCCCCTCCTAGGTATTCACCAGTTGCATCTCCCACCCCACCGGAATCGCGGAACAGATCTGACATACAGCCTGCAGTGCATTGTCAATTTATACCAATTTGTCCACGGGTTCAGCAAAAAGGTGTGCCATACCAGGAAATAAAACTTCTGCAAGGAATTGGATTGGGACAGAGCTCTACTTGACCTAACTCGATACGATACAGTCGAACACGTTCATTCGTCGTATATTGATATATTATGTTGGTCCCGCGGGTAAGCGAAGGCAAAATGCCTGTAAACACAATCAGCCTCCCGCGAACTTGACCGCTTACCGATGTTCCGATACTTCGATAAAGTCGGAGACAAGATGACGAGGGTGGCAGAGGGTAATTGATTGTGACTGTGTTAGAGGGGATCCTTGAAGGCTGTTGAGAGCTTCAAAACTAAAAAGTGGTGTGGGTCCCCTTAAAAAAAAATACAAACAAAGAAAAGTCACAACTTGCTCAACCGACTCTATGATATCATTTTTCAACACAATCACTGAACAAGAGACCATTTGTTCACCTTCGCTGTTCGATATATATACTCCAAGCATACTTGCAATTGGTTTCCAATCCAACATCTTTCGCAAATTCATTCCTCTGGCAAAATCTCTGATCTAGCAACCATGTTGTCTCTAAGAACTTTGTTTTCTTCCTTTCTTGTTGTTTTCCTCCAGTCCACCTTGACAAAAGCGTTGTTTCAAGCACCTGCTCTTCCAGGAGCCCAAGCTATCAGCGCATCTGACAGAATATACACAGCCGATCAAACTTCCAATACTGTCACTGTTATCAAGCCTCTTACGAACGAAGTTCTTGGGACAATCGCCTTGGGAAAATCACGCTTGACTGATGAACTGAATCCTCAATATCTTTCTGTCATCAGTAGCCACGGTTTGGGTTTCTCCCCTGATGGAAAATACCTCAGCCACGTGAGTGTTGGGACAAATACAGTCACAGTTATTCGCACTCTCAACAATAGTATTGTCTCACAAACAACTGTTGATCGAGCATCCCACGAGGCATTCTTTGAAAACGATGATAGTACTGTTTGGGTGGCATGTAGGGGAACAAAATATGTTAATCTTGTGGATGGTATGAGAGGTGGGGTTGTTGGTCGAATTCAAACCGATAGTGGTCCAAGCAAAGTTCTCTTCAGTCCTGATGGAAAACTTGCATATGTAAATCACATACGTGAGTTAATTCCCTTGCAGATTTTGAAAACTCGGCGGACTCGAGCTCAATCTCTTTCATTAGACTGAGAAAGCTGACTTTGCTTAGAATCCCCAACTATTAAAGTCATCGAAGTTGAAACAAGAACGATCAATGATACCATTACTGGTTTAGCCGATGTTTTTTCCTCCGACATGATGATATCTGCAGATGGCCTTCGACTCTGGGCAGTCCACAAGCAGACCGGAAAAACAAGTATTATCGACCTTGAACAGCGGAAAGTTATTGCAGTCCTGAATACCGGAGCCGAGAGTAACCACCCCAACTTTGCTCTTATCAACGGAACTATGCATGCGTTCATCACTGTAGCCTCTGTGAACCAGACTCAAGTTTGGCGACAGGAGTTGCCTTCGGAGAAGCCCATCTTTGTCAAATCGATACAGGCTTCAGGGATAGAGCCACATGGAATCTGGGGAAGCCCCGATAACACACGAATGTACTGGGTCAATGAGCATAGCGATACCATGGACGTAGTAGATACTTCCTCTCTCAAGGTCATCGCCTCCGTTCCCGTAGGTCAAGAATCACAAGCTCTTGTCTACGTAGCAGGAGCTGTGCCTAATAATGCAACTGGAACCGAAGGTCTCACTCAACAAGGACTTGGAAAGCGGTGTGAGAATCGCCTCGTCAGTGTCACCAACTCAACAACAGCAACCGCTCTTTTCACAATTCGTCAACTGGATGGTCTCGACATGATTCAAGTTATTGGGAGAACACTACAGATAAACCAGACGTACGTGGCGACTGCAGCCAGCAAATATGGTGGGCGCTTGCAGCTTGTGTCCTTCAAAGCTACCCAACCCATGCCGGACGCTGCTGGTTGTGCAGTCGCGCCCCAGGTGCTAAGCTTCTTGCCATTCTTTGAGAATTATGACCTTGATAGTATCCAACTTGGGAAGGCCTAGAAAAATGAGTGGGACACGTGTATGATGTTGTTTGGACTACCTTAGACTCCGGTAGAAGGACCATGGGATAAAACTCTAGAGTTTGGGAGGAAAAAGTCTGGTGTTTGCGCTGCGTTTCCTGGCGAGACTCGAGATTTATATTTTCCCTGTCACACGAATTAGATGAGTTCAGCCCTGTTCAATCAGCATGCGATCAAAGAAGCAAGAAGTAGTCCAATCTAGGGCTCATAAAATAACTTCTTCCTTATCAAGGCACAAACCAAATGATTATCCCAATCTGGTAGTAGTTGAGCCAACCATTTCATCGCCCCAAAAAGCCATGGTAACAAGCATTACATGCATTATACCCCTACCATTATGGAGCACACTTTTTCGTGGTTGGGTTGAGGCTAAGCGCTTTCCAAATATGTAACCCTGTAGCGTGCTGAATCAGTAGCTGGTTCCATACAACCGGTACAGACTAGGAAGTCAGTGCTACCTAGCTACCTCGTTCAACATTGTCAACTGACTAGTAATACCAACAACAAGTTCACGGAGTGTTGGAACCGAGCTCCCCTTTTTAAGTCGGTTGGATAATCTAAAATTGTTTTATCCTTTTTGCCCCCACGACATCTCTCCGGCTCTGGTTCTCGTTGGGGTTTTGTGTATCTTTGAGAGAGATATCATGATAAGAAAAAAATATTTACAAGTGAGTACAAGCCACCATGTTTTGAAGTGGTGTAACCCAATCAATTAATCTTTCCCCTCATCAATTCCTGCGGGCGTTCTTACGTGCTTCATGACTTCATCAAGACCTGCCGTTTGAGTTACCCCAAATGCATCTTTCGTCTCGATTATCTCGACTACCATAGAACACACACTCTCTCGTTATTTATTGGTCTAGTATCGAAGAAGTGCTACGGAATCACATTTTCCCTATCACAGCGGATGTATCGATCTCCAAAACTTCTACTTTATTTGTCATTAACAGCCAAAAAAAATCAATTTTTGGTTATACGGATGTGCGGCCAAGTGTTCCTTAGCACATGGTGAGCGGTACTGCATCATGCGAGTGACTCGATATAGGCCCCATGCACATACCATAGATTGACAAGGTCATGCGTACTTTCCTTGCCTTTCATGGCCCTTAGACCTTGGCCGAGTTTCCAGTATTCTTTATTCGAATGAGGTTTTCCAATTGACATCCCTTTAACCTCAAAATCATCTAAATACCCAATCACTTCAAGGTCCACACTGTGACAATCAAAACAAGAAGAAAAATTAGGTTATGAGTACATATGCATTTGGCCTGAAAGTAATATATCGATGCTAAGTAATGTATGCCATTATTTTCAAGTGTGTCTTGCCACATTGAGAACACTAAGTCAAGCTCCACTTCCAAGGGATAGCAATAAAATATAAGTTTCCTACCTATAAACCCCCCGGGAGTTGATGATGGGAAATTTTAATCCTCTCATTATTGAAGGAATCATATTTTTAGTTTTTTTAACCTAATATAGTCCCTCTCTAACTAAAAAGGAAGGAGAAAAAAAGCCAAGTGAGCAATCATGAGTTAGGTCCAAGGTATCACTCCCTTCCAACCAAAAAAGGTTCCAAATATTAAATAATGACACTATCTATTCACTAAATCTAAAAGGCCAAACTATATACCATCCCTTACCTCCCTATCTAGTATCTCTCTGTATACCTCTCAAAAGTTAAAACTCACCCTCTCCTCATCCCCAAACATCTCCTCCAGCCCCTCCCCAACCTCACACCTCCGAACCAACAAATTACCCCCCCTCAAACACTCCGCCAAAATCGCATTCTCAATACTATCATTCTTCTCACTCATCTCTCTAATCCCTAGATCCCCAAAATTGTCATTCCAGATTCCAGGACACTTCTCACCCCCACTTCCACCATCATCATTTGCATCACCATCATGTGTCTCAAACTCCTTCCTCTCAAGCTCATATCTTGGGAGCTCGCTGCGCTCGCTCTCAAAAATTTCTTGCCAACTTCGCTCGCGGTTGCTTCTCTCGAGCTGACTTCGTTCGTTCCACTCCCAACAAACTTCCTCCTTGAGAGGTCTATTAGGAGGACTCTCTCCAAACCCAGTATTCAACATCCCATCTATCATCCTTAGGATATCGATTTGGAAATTACTAGGGTATTCCGTGCCACCAAGTATTCCCGCTCCAACATCGATATCTAGATCTCTCATGGTGATATCGCCATCCCCATCCCTCCTCTCCCTCCTCAACCACCATCGAAACCCCCCACATTCCCCAAGAAACCCACAATCAACCCAACAATCCCTCCTAACCACCCATCCCAGCCCCTCTACCCCTCCCCCATAGCAATGGCCTGAACCAAAGCCAGACTCAACCAAACCAGTGCCAGAGCCAGGAAGTTCGCAAACCCTCTTCTCCCTCCTCAAAGCGCCCCATCGCATCCAACCCGCGTAATCAAAATCCACACCACATTTCCTCCTTCTCGCCCTTATACTCTCTCTATCTCTACTCCTCCCTATACTATTACCCACCGAGGACGAGGAGCTAGAAGGATAAGTTGAGGAAAGGGTGCTAGAGCCACAAAAAAGATGCCCATCCTCTAAACACCGTCTAGTAACACCCAATTCATAGCCCCTCCCACAAGCGCAGCATCGCCATTTCCAGGGGTCAACAACCGGCGCTACTATACTTTTCTTGAAATCAGGCGATAAAGGGGGGGTTGGTAGTAAAGTCCTGAGGTGTAATCTCGGCGGAGGTTTGCATCCTCCAGCCCTAATGCTCGTGTTGTTGCTCTCATGTGGAGGAGTCTTAGAGCGAGCAATGGTGTTAGGACTTTTTGGTGGTGGTGAAGGTGGTAACTCCAAAAACTTCGGAGAGGTAGGTGAGATGGGAGGTGTGGAGGGGAGTTGGATGTATTTCGGTGGTTGAGTTTTGCCTTCCTTTCTTGTCTTCATCTCCTGCGTAGAAGTTTTGCTTTTTGGCACATATTTCGCAGGTTTCGGTGGAACGGGCGGTGGTCGGATATGAGGTGTAGTAATCGAAGGTGTGGAGGGGAGTTGGATGTATCGAGGTGGAGTCGTGGTACTCATGCTGTTGTGGTTTTTGAGCGATCGGTGGAGTGAGGGTGAACCGCTTGTTTCGAAGAGGGCCATTCTCAAAGGGGTTTGAGTGGATGGCCTTCTGCGATGTGTGAATCTATGGTATATCTCCGTGACTGAGGGTGCTTCGCTAGATTGTGACTCGAATGGTCTACCGTGATATTACAACGAATCCAAAATGTGTATTGTAAAAATGCTGAGAATCAAAATTTGCAAAGGTATGAAAGTATGATGATTACATCGAGCAGAGGAAAGTGCAAGAAGAAAAGTGTATAGGTATAGACATAGAAGAAAGTACCAACACCGTGGCAGCAGATATGATTGGAGAAAATACGATATCGACACCTCTTCCTTTGTCTTCACCCACGTTTCTTTGAGAGCCGCCGGAACGCCACTCAAAATCTGGACCAGACAACCAGTAATTTAGAGCAAGAAATTAATCTACAAGGAACATGGAATTTCCACCAGACAAAGAAAAAAAAGTGGTTATTGAGGACTTGGCCTCGAATCTAGAAGCCTGTGACCTACCTAGATGCAGCATATTTCCCATTTCCCACGATGGCAAATTAAAAACCACCTAAGAGTGGAAGCAGCCTTCATTGTAACTTAATAGTACATTTACCAGACCCCGCTCCGACGACTTTCTTATCGCTTCGCTCGACTTCATTCAAGCCCATATAGAAGCCTTGGGCGATGGGTATTTCCATTCATTCCACCTTTCAGCTCATTCATTCCCCTCCTTCCCTTCCCAACCCTGACAAAAAAGGTCCCAAACACGAGCACACGCGAATATATTTCCCAATACACCTCCAAGTACGACACAAAACAAAAAAAAAAAGAAAAGAGAAGACCAAATTAAAAAATCCGAAAGGTAAGACCATGAATCACACGAGTAGCAGAAATTCAAAAGAAATCTAACCCTCAAGAGCCTTTTGCTTCTTCTTCTGCTCAACCTTTAGCAACAGAGCGCGGTTGATATGTGGTAGGACACCTCCGAAAGCGATGGTTGCGCGGATTAGGGTATCGAGTTCTTCGTCACCGCGGATGGCGAGTTGTAGATGGCGAGGGGTGATACGCTTGACTTTGAGATCCTTGGCGGCATTCTGGGAACGAGTGGATTAGTAGGGTCCAAGTGAGGTGAGAGAGGGAAATGACTGACTCCTGCGAGCTCGAGAACTTCTGCGGTGAGGTATTCAAGGACGGCAGTCACGTAGACGGCTGCCTTTGCTCCTACGCGCATTTTGTTTTGGGTGTTGTTCTTCAAGAATCGCTTGACACGACCACATGGAAACTGTCATTTTGCAAGTTAGCATATACTTTAGGTTGTCAGAACCGCGCCATTGTCAAATTTCTGCTCGAAAGTGCGCTGTCGAAAGACCGGTCTGCGGATGGGTCGGATCGTGTGTTTAGAAGAAGCTATCGCAATGTTGATTGACGGCGCGTCGTTGCATCGTGAAGACCGACAGCAGTGAGATCTAGTAGCTGGTTCATAGATGCATCGTGTTCGCCGTGCGAGTGGTGGTGAATTATCTTCCTCCCTTGCGCAAATTCTCCTCCATCGTAGCTCCGTGTTTGCGATGACGACGCGACATGGTGGGGTGTCGCAAGCTCGAGCTCAAGCTCTAGTATAGTGTCGGTATCGAACTACTATCGTCGATGGTCCAAAATATCATGCCCAAGTGGTGGTTGAAGGAAAAAAGCGTGGTTGCGCCCAATACTAACCTGGAGACCAGCCTTGCTGGAGTGGGATTGCTGCTTCTTGTTTCCATCGGCGCCAACCTTTCCTCCAGAGGACTTGCCGCCTGAAGATTTGCCTTTTCCGCCAGCCATTGTATGAAGATGCGGTGGGATGGGATGCTGTTGATGTTGTAGAATCAAAGGTATGTATGAGTGAGGTTGAGCTTCGGATGTAGATCGGTTTTCGCAAGTTTGGAAGATTTGAGGTGGATGGTGTGGATGGTGTTGATGTTGATAATCTCTCTGGCAGGTAAAGGCGCGTCGCTGGGAAGATATGGAAGCTTCGCTACAGCGCCTACCAGGTACCGTGATTTTCTGGCCTTCTGCAAAAAGGCGAGCACAACTTTTCTAATCACAGCCGTTTTATCTACTCACAACCACCCTTATACAGTATAAAGTATATCATGAAAATGTAGTTGAATCATTTTCAAGGAATGGTATTAAATTTATATTCCTTATCAAGATGTATTAATCCCATAAAATTGGGGAGGCGCAAAAGTCGATTTTCGTCAAGTTTTCGCTGGTAGTACCGCCAAGATTCCTATGCGCCCCGTCAATAAAGTCCGTGACCAATTAAATGCAGCCTCGTTTGGAACAGCTCTTCTCGCAAGGCTACAAGCGAGGCAGCAGAAACAAAAGTTCATCAACACCACCAAATCCAGCAACTTCTCCCCAGCAAAACAAAACAATGAGCGAAGTCTCAACTCCCAATGGTTTATCGCGGAAACGCAAAGATATCGACGATGGCTCCGTCACACCGGCCGTAAAACGACTGCGCATCCACGAATCCAAAGAAATCGAGCCCGAACCCGAACAGGAGATCGAGGGCGCAAATGGGAGGGAGGATGATGAAGAGGAGGACGAAGATTTGAATATCCTAGCTAGACCGATACGACAAGAAGCTCCTCCAGAGGGCTTCGACGACCTTTATCTTGATACCATCAATCGCGGTGTCCTCGATTTCGATTTCGAAAAGCTTTGTTGCGTCTCACTCTCGAATATCAATGTCTACGCCTGTCTAGTCTGCGGGAAATATTATCAAGGACGGGGACCAAAATCGCATGCTTATTTCCACGCTCTCGAAGTCGGACATCATGTATATATCAATATGCAGACGCAAAAGGTCTACGTTCTGCCGGAGGGCTATGAAGTAAAGAACAAGAGTCTGGACGACATCAAATTCGTCTCCGATCCTCGATACACAAGAGAACAAGTTATCCTCCTAGACCGAGAAGCAAAAACCGCCTGGACACTCCTCGGAAAAGAATACACCCCTGGCTTCGTAGGAATGAACAACATCAAAGACAACGACTATTTCAACGTCGTAGTCCAAGCCCTCTCCCACGTCCCGCCACTACGAAACTACTTCATGCAAGAAGACTTCACCAGCAAACCCGAGCTCGTAAAACGTCTCTCCATCCTCATCCGCAAAATCTGGAATCCTCGAGCTTTCAAATCCCACGTCTCACCGCACGAACTCCTCCAAGAAGTCTCCCTGAAATCGAACAAGAAATTTACATTAACAACGCAATCCGATCCCGTCGACTTCCTCTCCTGGTTCCTAAATAACCTGCACCTCGCCCTCGGCGGGTCAAAAACAAAGCCCGGAAGCAGCATGATCCAAAAATGCTTCCAAGGAAAGCTAAAAGTCGAATCCCAAGCCATAACCGCCAAAGCCGACGCCGGCGACCGCCTCCGCTTCGAAGAAGCCGCCTCCGTAAAAACCGAAACGTCTCGATTCCTAATGCTCACCCTCGACCTCCCAACCGCGCCCCTTTTCCAAGACGAATTAGAACGAAACATCATCCCTCAAATCCCACTTACCTTCATCCTCTCGAAATATGATGGTTTGAAATCGCAGGAACATCTTAATTCTCGAAGACGATATAGACTTTTGCATCCTTTACCGCCTTATTTACTTTTCCATGTTAAACGCTTTTCGAAGAATAAATTCGTGGAGGAACGGAATCCTACGATTGTTACTTTTGATGCGAGGAATTTGGATATGGGGCCTTATGTTGAGCCTAATCCGGCTTTTCACCAGATGGGGGAGCCGATATGGTATGACCTTGTGGCGAATATTGTTCATGAAGCTGTGAGGGGGAGGGAGGATAGCGTTGAAGGGGAGGCTGAAAAAAGAATGTGGAAAGTGCAAATGCGTGATCGGGGGCGCGAGGAATGGGTACAGGTTCAGGATTTGTTTGTTGAGAAGACGCAGAAGGAACTTCTATATCTTGGGGAAACATACTTGCAAGTTTGGGAACGGAGGAGGGAGGGGAAGGGGAAGGGGAAGGGGAAACAGATGAATGGGAAGTCGTGATGTGAGATGGGATTTGTATTTTAGAGCATTGTAAAGAAGAGCGAACTCCAGGGGGCGGGGGGCATTGCTATTACTACCTGGCATAATTGATACCAAAAATTTCCGAGATGTCGATATATCTAAGCACGGGAAACTAGACGAATGGGACCTCGAAAGTTTTTCCCATGATCCAAATCTGGGCCATTTGTGAATCCAACTAACAGCGAATCTAAAAATCGTGACTATTCCCAAGTGCTTCATGAACAGCTCTTGAAATAATGCGTGTATCGTAAGTTCGTAACCTGGCACTAGGTAAACTATAAATAGCCCGACTTTTCTACAAGATATAATATCGGTAGGTAACCTACTAACAGTAACCCTGGGTACAAAATCGTGACTATTCCTGGGTTGCCTATAGAATGGATATAGAACAATCGCAAGATATTTCTAGGTAAGTGATAGCTTCATTTTGTTTTTTTTTCACTAAGATAGAAGTATTAGTTTGTCTACCTAGAAAAATCGCGACTGTTTCCAGGTAACCTATACACTGCTTGAATTTGTGTCAAGATATTTTTACAAGACATAGATATTTGCAGATACCCCACCAACGGCTTGTACAGCCCTTTCACCTAAGCTCATACCCCTGTTCTTAATATTTCTTTATCCCTTTTCTTTGACTCTTTTAATTCATTACTCTATCTCTCCAAAAATTATATTAACCTAAGACTAAGTTAGTAAAGAAATTTATTTTTCAATTTTATATTTCAGAGTATTATAAAAGAAATAGCTTATTTTAATTTAAAATAACAACACTATTACTCTAGTATAATTACTACTTGAAAATTTCTCCCACCCTTTTAAAGATAAATCCCCGAGCAACATCGCTCTTGTACTTTATTCCATTGTATAAACTGGTTGAGAAGTCGAGTTCTGATTTTTGTCCTTTGAGAGATTCAAAGTGCAAGATGAATTCTTGAAGAAGATTAGTGAGCTCTCTTTTATTGATTAATGTCGTCTGAGGGTGGGGTTTTTTGCATATCGCGTTTTGGAAATTGTCTCTGATAATTTGAGTTGATGAATGGAGATCGGATCAAAATTTAATTATGGAATATTTTAGTGAGCGATATGGGAAGTGAAGGTAGTAAGGTGAAGCGGCTCTACATGAACTGAGAGGAGAATACTGCAATTTATTTAGTTTACTTGTGGCTTACTCATGGCTTTCTTTTTGGCAAAGAATTAGTTTACTCGATGTTTGATGCTAGCTTACTCAAAATGGAACAGCTTACTTGTTAAGATGTTTGGGGGGCTAAAAATGAGTTTTGGGAGTGGGCTTGGCATAGTCTAGGGGGCCAAAAGAAGTCATGAATAAGTTAGAATTAAGGATTAAGCTCCACTGGTGGAAAAAAATTAGCTTTTATATTTTGTACCATACTAGAGCATTGTAAGAGATTTGAGTGGCATTATTTGATACTAAAATTTCCCCTTTCAATCTAACGCATATTCCGAGCCATGAACTCATACTCAATCCTTGCCATCATTTCATTTCATGACTTGACTCTTGTTCCTTTTTCTCCTCTTCTTACAATTAAGCACTGGTGGAGGAATTTTGTTGCACTGAGTATTGTAAACTGATAGCACGGCTGATACCCCTCTGGAAACTAGAAGAATAGAAAGCCAAAGTCACGATGAAAGATTAGATGAACTTAAGATGGAACAGGACTATAAAGTGGTTGGTTTTTGAAATCGAGCCTTGTAAAAAAGTAGCTCATTCTGATTGGGAGTGGCATTAATTGATACCAAATTGTTCCCTCCTTGCAATGTAATACATATCTCTGCAACATGAGATCGTACTCGTACTCCGATTCTTGCCATCATTTCATTTCATGGCTTCAACTCTCTCTATAACTCATTTCCTTCTTCTTCTCCGAAAGGCAATGCCCCATTCACCTTACTCTTCTTCTCGATCCTTGGTATCTCAAAAACAACAGCCCCGTTGTTCCCAGCTACTTTCTTCCATCGTCCCATGCGATGTTCTTTGCCCACAGCGACGACAACACAAGCGCCATCTTTCCCTCTGTCTCCTCGTTCAAAAACCGAGATATCATTAATGACACCTTTAACCACAAGATTCCCCTCTTCTTCCAAATTCAAGGAAGGATTCGTGACAACCAACGAGCCTACAGCACCCAAAGCCTCCAGTTTTTTCTTATCATCACTCATTTTCCACGCCCTCAAAGATCCGTCCCAACTCCCACTCAAAATAACATCCGAATAAGGAATCGTAGCCAAAGCAGTAATCCATCTCGGCTGCGGACTAGGAACAATATCCAACCCCGGTCTCGTCTCAGCAGAAGCCTCTTCCGGTAAAAGTGCAGGATCAAGACCATGAGCATGCGCAAGTGTGAAAATAGGTTTCTTCTTATGAATCGTCCAAAGAGAAATGCATCCATTATCACCCCCCGTAACAAAGGTCTCCTCATCTATCATCGCTACTCGATCCATACTTCCCTCCAAAACGCGAGGAGTAGTGCTATGTCGGGATTTCTTCTCCGCTCCACCACCGCGGAATACGAGTTGTGTTTCTTCTACTACTTTCCACAAACGGGCTGTGCGGTCCCGAGCACCGACTGAGATACAACGTTCTTGCGCGAGGGCTGCGATATCGACTACTTCGTCTTGGTGCCCGAAGAGCGTTTCGATGTAGGCTAGTTCGTCGAGGGACCAGACTTTTATTGTGCGGTCTTTAGAGGAGGAGTATAATTGGTTTGTTCCGCGACGGAATGCCAAACCGGTGACAGAATCTCGATGTTGGGTAAAGACTCGGAGGGGTTTGAGAGTTTCTGCTTCCCAGACTACGATTCTGCGGTCTCGACCACCGGTGACGACGTATTTCCCGTCTTGGGAGGCGGCGACTGTGAGGATGGAGTCGACGTGTCCTTGGTAGGAGTTGTCTTTTGACTTTTTCTTGTCGCCGCGGACGAGGGCTAGTCGTTCGGGTTTTCGGCGAGGGGGTGGTGGGGGTTTCTTGGTTTTCGATTTCGACTTCTTTTTCTTTTGCGGGAATTGGTTCGCAGGCAGATCTTGTATCCTCCATTTAACCAGCGTAATATCCTTGGAAACTGTATATGCGAAAGGCGGACAAGTAGCAATACTCGTAATCGGTTCACTATTATTCTTAAAAGCACTATGTGAAGCCTCCTCGAAATCCAATTCCTCCGCCAATTTCCTGTACATGCGACCTTTTGATTCTGCAGCATCTTCTTGTAATCTTTCGGCGATCAAATCTCGATCAATTTCCTCGGCGTCAAATCCTACTTCGTCGACTTCTTCCCGGATGTTTTCTAGGTACCGTTCTGCGAGTCGCAATCGTCTTTCTGCTGCGGTTTCTTCTCCGTCTTCGTTTCCTTCTGAGCTGGAATGACTACTGGAATCACTCAGTCCCTCGAATTCCTCATTGTCTCCTCCATCATCGCTGTCTTCACTACCACTTCCTGATATCGAATCGTCTCTTTTTCTCCGCGCGGGTTTCGATTCTCGTTGGGTAGTTTTTGCTAATCGTTTTTTCGGGGGTTCGGTGGTTTCTGGTCTTTTCCTCTTCTTCATTGACGAAGGGATTGTGAAGAAGGACGACATGGTTGGTTGCGCTGCTGCCTTCGAGGAGGAATGCTTCGAGCGTGGAACTTTTTTGGAACAAAAATTATTCTGCCGCTTTGAAATTCTGACAAGGTTTCCGATATGGTTTAGCGCGGGCTGTATTTAGTCACGTGGAAGATATCTGACAGGGCTTTGGATAGGCAAGCCAGCTCCACGCGTTGGAGCTGGGGTTCAAGAGCTTCAAAATATCACCCCAAGCTCAACTTTAGAACCACCACAAACCACCGCAATCATGTAAGTTCATCTGAAGAGACGAGACAGTTTTGAAGTTGCTAATTGTGCTTTCAATTTAGGGAGGTATTACTTGGAATCACTGGTAAAGACTTTACCCTCATTGCTGCCTCGAAAGCCGCAATGAGAGGTGCCACCGTCCTCAAAGCTGCCGACGACAAGACGAGACAGTTGAACAAGCATACTCTGATGGCCTTCTCAGGAGAAGCAGGAGATACAAGTATGCTCTCGATGCTCCCCAACACCGCAATTCCCTAGCTAATATCTCTCTTCTAGTCCAATTCGCAGAATACATCCAGGCAAACGCCCAACTGTACTCCATGCGCAACGGCATCGACCTCTCCCCCTCCGCAGTAGCACACTTTGTCCGCGGCGAACTCGCATCCTCCCTCCGCTCCCGCAAGCCCTATAACGTCAACCTCCTCCTCGGCGGCGTCGACCCCATCACCCTCAAGCCCTCACTATACTGGATGGACTACCTAGCGTCGCTCGCTCCCCTCCCATACGCCGCCCACGGTTACGCACAATACTACTGTCTTTCGATCCTCGACAAGCACCATCACCCGGATATCGATTACGAGCAGGGATTGAAGATCTTGAGAATGTGTACGGATGAGTTGAAGCGGCGATTACCGATTGATTTCAAGGGCATGTTGGTGAAGGTTATTACCAAGGATGGGATCCAGGAAGTGGAATATGATGATTCGGCGAGGATTGATTGTCCTTAGGATTTGTCTGCTTTTTTGCTTTCTCGGGTATCTGGCGTGCAGTGGGTTATCAATGGATGGCAAGGGTGTATTATAGCATGGCATCAAATGGCGATCTTAAGACTACGATGATTTCTGGAATTCCCTTCATTGCCTATTTCGGTGTGATTGGTGACGGGCTATGCATGGTAATGTGGTTCGTTGAAATTCGAGGGTGAAAGATAAAACAAGATGGCAGGTAATACTCCGGTCCAACTTGCTTTTTGCGACGTTGCGGGTTCATTTCCTTTATACAGATCTTTTTTGCTGGTTCTTGAGAGTACTCAAATATGGTAAAGCATGATCCAATCCCTCTCTTCGTCCTTTGAGCTTTCTAGATAGACTGCCATTCGTCAATGATAAGGAGAGAATTCCAAATGCTTTGTTTGGCTTACTGTATAATTGATGGCTTACTCGAACCTTGTTTTGGCCCCTAAATGTGGTGCTGGATTACTCGTTGTTTTGTGGTTTACTAGACGTTTTGAAGCTTACTAACTAGTTGTCTGGCTTACAGGCAAACCTACTTTTGGCTCCCAAACTTGCTTGATTTTGAACCGACCAAGGGGTGTAGGAATTCGTGACTGACCACGAGTAAAGTGCATGCTATTTTATTCTCCACTTGTCAGAGTCAGACTCAACTCGGAAAATTGGATTCATGTCAAGTTCATCCTCCTAAGCGTGTTGGAACATTTGTTTATAGGAGATAAAGTCCCATGAGAGTACAGTCGTCGCGCCCTGGGGGACCCAAAAAAAAGTATCTTCAAGGACGATTAATCAACCTTTATGTCTGGCTGTTGGTACAGTCTTGCTATTTGATCCTTTGGGATACTTCCCCAGGGCTATGAGGTTCCTACCCAACCATAACATCATTATGATACAGAAGTAAGGCGCTTTCTAGTGTAGGTTCTCCTTGAGAAGAGAGAGTTTCCTAGTTGCTATAGCATGATTTTGATTTCTCTTCACATATGTCACATTGTATATCACGAAGTGGATCCCCTTCTAGCTTAGTTCGATTCGACTACTTTCACCTCAATTCATCACTGGTGGGGCTAGGCAGCAATGTGTTTCAGATATTCAACCCTCCCTTATCATTTCGCTTCATCCATCCATTCATACCAAACTTCATTTTGCCCGTCCAAAGTCACCTCTCAATTTCTTGCTGCCCAACTACAATGAAAAAGCTTCATCAAAAACTCATCTCCAAACTCCGTCCTCCTAAGAAGTCAGATCCCTCGGAAGAAAAAGAGCACACCCTAGCTCTTCACACGGTCTACACAGATCCCAATCCGGGAGTGGAGTAGGTTTCCCTCGCTTATACAAGTGTACCGCTTACACGACTAGTATCATAGTTCTTCACGGTCATACGGGTCATTACCGCGACAGCTTTACTCATCAACCAACAAATTGTTTTTGGTTGAAAGATCTTCTTCCTTCAGTCTTTCACAACCTTCCGGGCTCAGAGAGAAAGAATATCAGAGTTTTTTCCTTCTCGTATTCGAAGCAAGATGAGACACTTCTAGGCTCAGAAAAAATTGTTCACTTCCTAGGACAACAAATCCTTTCCCAACAACCACCAAACCAACAAAATCAAAACAAAAAACCAATAATCTTCATCGCCCATTCATTCGGCGGCTCTCTCCTGCAAGGCTTACTAGCTGCTCCAGAAAATGACTGGCTACGCAGTCAAACTGTTGGAATCCTGTTTTTTGGTGTAGCGAAGGGGAGTGGATGGGGGAATTTAGTTGGTGCTATGGGGGATGTTAAAGAGGAGGAATTAAGCCAAGAAATGAGGGATATGAGGAGGGAGGTTGAGTGGCTGAGAGGTAGTGAGAGGGGATTTGAGGATTTCGAAAAGAGGGGGAGGTGGGATCTGAGGTGGTTTAGGGAGGGGGATGGTGGTGTTGTGAGTTTTCCTCTCCTTCTTGACGAGATTGGAGACTGAGCTAATGGAATTTTCTCTTTTCTAGGGGAATGGGGAGAGATTTGAAAGAGAAGGAGACACGAACCTTATTTTCATAAATAGGACACATGGCGCGATGGCGAGGTTTGAAAGGGAGGATGATGAGGAGTGGAAGAAGGTTAAAGGGGTGTTGATTGAAGTTGCTACTAGGACTGTAAATTGATATAATGATAACAATGCTGAAATCTTGTAAGAACATTAAGAGAGAGAAGATGGATTGTGCTTCTAACTTATTTTAGAGGTATCTCGAAGATCCCTGCCAATTCGAGGATGGAAGAGGGAGGGGTTGTTTAAGGAGGGAAGACGCAATATTGTTTTGTCAACGATTTTTGATACCTCGGTAAGGCTAGGTAGTTGCTTACTCTAACTCTTGGCCTTATTTTTCTTTGGAATCTTTGAAATTTTTGCTGTGAAGTTCTTAGAATGGTGAAGGAGTAGTGGATACTACTACTCTACTCGAGGGTTTTTGAGTGCTACTCCGCTCGACTCAAGACTGCATTTCTCAAGCATTTCTAAAGTAGTAGTTGAGTGATTTGTTCCTACGCTAGAAATAATTGTATGGAAACAAAGCTGAGAAGAAGGAACATGGTTTAGCTGAAAGTGTTATTAGCGTTGTTAGAGATGCATTAGGAAACCGTCGGTGATATGGAGGGAAAAACAAAATGAGATTAGGGAGTATTTGTGAGCCAACTAGTGTCTCTTTCATCCAATTCTAGTTTGCTAAAATTCCCGCAAATTATTCTTAATTATTTGTATAAGAGGTTAGAAAGGGTGGCTCTTCCTCTTCTCTCCTTCTCTCTTTCAGAATAGGTTGTAGCTTTCAACCTGTCTCGCAATGGACATTTAAAGTGATAGTAAATACTTCAGGTTGGTACCTGCCCAACTAGTCCTCAATTTTCTAAACTTCTAGGGCAATTCAAGTAAATTGTCTAAACAACTTGGAACAATTTAGGACTATTGACCTAGGGGTTTTGGAGCAATGAGTTCCGAATAGTTCACGTGGGTTGGAAAGTTGGGTTTTTTACTCTATTCACTGCCGCTTTTCATGTACACTACAAGGCATGTCTCCTGTTACCTACGTAACCCCAAAAGACTGAGAAGTTCAATTCTTCAATCTCTCTGAAAATCTAAGCCTTGACAACAACTATAAACAATTTCTAATCGCCTATAAAAGCTAGAGAGAAAACCTAGAAAGTGTTGGTTATAAAAGCAGCTCAAAGAATATCAACTTCCTAAAAACCTCCAAAACTGTGAAAATTAATGCTACATATCACTTAGGCGCTAAAAAAGACTTTTCTATCAATTATCACCCTTCCGACCGGGCCATATCTTAGTAAATATACACCTCTACGTTCCACCAAACGGAATTGATGGCTAGGTGTAAGGTGGTGATGTTATTGGTAAGTGAAATGGATTTAATATTTTGTGCCCGCTTAATTTGGGGTTCCCTGATCGTAGGGGGGTTGGTCCCCTACTAAACTGGAATGGAGGTGAGAAGTCCTTGAAAAAAAAACAGTAGGAGATGGTCTTGACTTAATGGATTGCGCAATTCTTCGCTTGTTATGTATTCCTCGAGTAGTAGTCAAGTGCTTGAGTGGTTTGTTTCCAAGCTGGAAGTGATTGTATGGAAACAAAGTTGAGATTGACTTTTAAGTTAGCGAAGCAATAGGAAGCCGTCAGTAATAAGAAAGGGGAAGTGGAATAAGACGAGGAACTGTTTGAGAATCAGCTAGTATTTCATTTCATCCTACTGTGATTTGTAATCTCAAAGTACTCGCTTAGACCACTTTTGCAGTTCACGCAGACAATTATCCCTTATGTGTTTGGGAGTTTGGAAAGCGCTGCTCTTCCTCTCTCCACTTCTTCCCTTCAGCTGCTTATCCGCTTCTGAATTCTCCCAATCTATCCAATCCCCCAGATAATTCGCCCTAAACTCACTTAAGCCAGTCTGGCTCTTGGTACCTCGTGTATCGTCAAATTTACGAATCCGACTTCTGCTCGTGTCTCTCATGAAGGTGGGATAAGTTTACTGCTCCACTTGATGAACTTCACTGTTAGTATCGAATGAACAGGTAGTTGAGTTTGTAAGACCTACCACAGTCAAGGTCCTCCTTTTCCCTTGCCTCCTTTACATAATGCCGCATGACAGCCATTGCCAAATGAGCAGAGTACTGGGAAGGTTGTTGAGGTTGTACATATTGTACAGGTTGTTGCGGATGTGCAGGTTGTGAGGGAGAAGCGGGTATCCTTTCGACATTGCGGCTACATCTAGCTACATTTTCCCCCACGGATACCTCAGTTTGAAACCCTTCCTCGGGTTCATACAATGGGAGATTGAGAATAAATTTTCGTGCTTGACGATGCTTGTCAAAGCACAATCGTACTTGTTGTAAGATAAACCTGACATCATCTCTTACAAGTCCAGAGTGTTTCTTGATAAAATCCGTCTCGAAAGTAGATAACGTATACGTATCGCTCTGGAAGTTCCTCCATGCCATGATAAGCTTGTAGCAAGCCTCGTCGATGGTAACGACCTCTGCGTTCTTCTTTGGGGACCGCTCTTTTTGAACGAAACAACGTCTTTCGCCGAAAGCCCTTTCTAGGGGACGAGCGTATGGAAGTTGTCTTCTGTTGTTTCCTTGCTCATCTTTGATCCAACGAGAGCTACTCGGGTTTCGTGTGACTTCGTCTTTCCATTTGGGTTCGATTTCTTTCAAAATTCCTTGAATGCTTGAGACTCCAGTGTTGCGATGACTGAGAAATTCCTTTTCCATGGTGATATACAGGACGAGTTGTGGGCGAGCTTGAGAACACGAGAGAGGCTTAAATGTCAGATAGCATGGACTGTTCAGTTGGAACTGACGTCCCAGCAGAGGTGTGAGGTCGGCTGTTGGTGGCGCCACTTTATGCTGAACGCCAAGAAAGCCACGCTTATCTCACACTTCACAAACGGGGTCAGAACCTTCAATTGCGGAGGCGCTTACTGGACTTGGTGTTGCTGCTTTTGTGATGGTAGTCGTTTAGCTCATACTCTGCGGGAAGTCCGTTGGATTCTCTACAGGATATGGCTATTCGCTTGGAGAAATCTCAGAAGTTATTACATGTTAGTTCATTTGAAGTGGTTGTTTGTTCCAAGTCCACATTTCTGATAATGTAAACACAATGTTTATTTGTCATTAACGACTTTCTCTTAATGCTTTTTAGACCAATGAATTATGACATCTCTGATGTAACACTTGAACTTTTTGCGACCATTTGGCGTTGAGTTGTATGGGTTGCTGCTTTTCTTAGGGCAACCTTCTCGCTGTGGATATTTAAGAGCGGCAGCAAATAAATTACTCATTGTTCGGACTTTCCTGTACGAATTGTTCTAATTCCTCAGGATAATTTGCTTAAGCTGGCTTAACAAGTTGGAACAATGAAGTAACGTTGAGGATATTGAGGGACGACCATGTAATTTTGTTGCTTCCTCTGCATGTACATTATTGGTAGGGTGCAAACCGCATGAATGTTTCGCCTGTGGGAGGCAAGGAAATCTTCCCAGCAACTTCTTCATGATGACTGAACCAAGTATCTTGGTTAGGTAGGCAGGTACATATTTGCTGCCACTTTTGATGTCGACGGGGTCTTGCGGTGGACATTAAAAGCGGCAGTAAATAAACTACATGTTCGAATTTTCCAGTACTACTTTAGAACCTCATTGTCCTAAAACACACAGGATAATAGTTCTAAATTGTTCCAATTGAGTAGAATAATTTCCTTGAATTACCTCAGGAAGTTGGAACAACGAGAGCTAGGTAAGCAGATACGATCCTGGTGTATTTACTGCCACTTTTGATGTCCATCGCGCGAGGGTGCATGTTAAACAAACAGGGGTTTAAGCGCGGAGAGCTGAAATTCAGAAAAGGCGTCCTTTATCTCCTCAGGAAACCCAAGCTACTACAATAAAACAACCATCTTCAATAATGGCTGAAGTAATAGGTCTTACTGCTTCAGTAATCGCTGTTATCCAGCTCACAGCAGCAGTAACAAAACAAGCTGGTTTTCTTCGATTCGAGATGAGGCTGGCAGCAACAGCTGACACCTGCTAGGCTTACCACTATGGCGACGCCGTCAAAAACTAGAAGAAAGACATTGAGTCGCTCAGTTCTCAGTTGAAGGACCTCGGAGAGATCTTAACTAAACTCAAAGACCTAACGACCCGAGCAAAACAGTCGGGGTACGATTTTCAGCACTGGGAAACTCTGAAGTCTCTCAATGTACCAGGCGGAAATCTCGAGGAGTGTACAAAAGCTCTTGAAATGATTCAGGTGGAGTTGATTCCTGTTATCGGAACTTTGAAGAGAGCTGCCGCGAGTGCAAAGTGGCCGTACAAGAGGAAGAAACTCCTTGAGTCATTTGCAACTATTGAGAGGGAAAAAAGGCTTTTAGTCGAGCTACTGAAGGCTGAACATATGTAAGGATTTGTATCCAGACTCCGAGTTGAGTACTGATATAAAATCACTCATAGGGGCCAAGCTTTGGATACCCATCATGTGGTTTTGCGGATCGAGCAGACACAAGACGGACATTGGTAAGCTTTCATCTATGCGTATTTACTCTTTTGTTAACAAGATATTTCAGCACCCAGTCCAATGAAATCGCTGAACACGTCAAGAAAATACAAGAAAAACAACCAGGCAAGACTCGCGTGTCCAAAATATGTCAATGTCACTAATATCTCATAGATTCTCATGAGAGGGAAATTCTGGACTGGTTATGCCAAACAGATCCGAACTTTAACCAGATGGCAGCCCAAAAGAAACATGTAAATCAAACAGGAGAGTGGTTCACTCACAGTAGGGAATATGAAGTTTGGAAAACGGAGGGAAATGCTTTCCTCTGGATTTATGGGAAACCTGGCAGTGGTAAAACTGTTCTTTGGTAAGATTATCAAGAGAACTGCCCAATCTTCTATGGACACTTATGATACTATAGTTCTGAAATCATCGAGGAGACCGGGAGATATTGTTCTAGCACCAATGGGCATTATTTGGCATACTTCTACTTTTCTTTTCGAGATACAGAGAAACAGAAGATATCTAATATGCTACGCTCTCTAGTCGCACAGTTTGTCGACCAAATGAAAGCAACTACCACTTCCGTAAAACAATTGTACGATAGCTACAAAAGCAATCAGCCCCCTATAAATCGTCTATTATCAACGCTCAAGTCTATTATTAGTACTACCAGACAATTTTTTATCGTCATCGACGCCCTTGACGAGTGTCCAGCTGCAGACAGACCCGAACTATGTGATGCTCTCGAATGTATCAAAAACTTGACTTTACCAAACTTACACTGTCTTACCACGAGCCGCAACGAGCCCGATATTTCCGATGCTCTCGGCAGGTTAACTACCTCTGCTCCAGTCTGTGTCCAAGGAGAGGTTGTCGAGTCGGATATTTCGAAGTTCATTCACGAAACACTTGTGACGGATAGAAAGCTAAAAGACTTGCCAAAGGATGTTAAAAAAAGCATAAGCGAGGTTTTGATAAAAGGAGCTAAAGGAATGTAAGTATGCATCCGGCTATCACATTGCATATGGCTTATTAGAAACAGGTTTCGTTGGGTCGATTGTCAATTTGAGGCATTGAGAAAATGTCTTACTCTTAAAGACGTTCAAACAGCGCTTAAGTCGCTACCAAAAACCCTGGACGAAACTTATGAGCGAATTCTATTATCCATCGAAGAGGAGCAGCGTCCTATAGCCAGGAGAGCCCTTCTATGGATAGCCTACTCAACAAGAGGATTGTCCATTGAGGAATTGGCCGAAGCGGCTAGTATAAACCCCGAGACGAATGAAACTCCCATTAAGCATAATATTCGGATCTTTCGGCCTGACAGATTGATTGATATTTTATCAAGTCTTGTAATTTCCGTGTATGATAAATACTGGGAGCGAAATGTTATATTACTAGCTCATTTCTCGGCACAAGAGTAAGCAATATATCTCTTTGTATACTTCGGTTGATAAAGTTGCTACATTTTGCTTTTTATTTGGATATTTCTTATGCTTATTTGAGAATAGATATTTAACCTCCGAACGTCTCAAGCTTAATTCGAAAGTCAACATGTTTCATCTCACCGAATCTGTTGCTCATTCGGTAATTATACGGAGTTCTCTTTTATACTTTAGAGAATACTCAAGCTCGACCAACTACTCTGAATTGGATGAAGCTTCAAAAGGTGAAACGTTTCATGAATACCCAATGCTCAAGTATTCCTCGTTGCAGTGGGGGAACCATAGCCGTATATTACATGAGCTGAATAAGTTCGAAGAAACTGCACTAGTCCTCGGCTTTCTAGAGAATTCTAGCCTTTTGCGCAATTGGCTGTCTCATTCTGGGAATTCAGAAGAAAACAAGGTTCCCACGCCTGGCGATCCTCTTTACTTTGCGGCAAAAATGGCACTGCAGCCCGTTGTGGAAGTGCTACTCTCAAGACGAAGCGTCGATGTGAACAGAATAGGCGGAGAATACAGCACCGCCTTACAAGCTGCTTCGTCCATGAACTGTATCGAGATAGTCAATATTCTAATAAAAACTGGCGCGAATGTGAATTTTCAGGCAGGGAAATACAACACCGCCTTACAAGCTGCTTCGTTTATGAACTGTAACGAGACAGTCAATATTCTAATAAAAGCTGGCGCAGATGTGAATATTCAGGGTGGAGAATACTACGGCACTGCCTTACAAATTGCTTTAGAAGAAAACAACATCGAGATAGTCAAGATTCTTATAGAAGCTGGCGCAGATGTGAATATTCAGGGTGGAGAATACTACGACACTGCCTTACAAATTGCTTCAGAAGATAACAACATCGAGTTAGTTAAGATTCTTATAGAAGCTGGCGCAGATGTGAATATGCAATCTGAAGATGGTGTTAGTGCCTTGCATGTTGTAGCCTACAATGGGGAGGTAGAAAACGTGCGCCAGCTCCTAGAAGCAGAAGCAGATGTCAACTTGCAAGGTAAACGACGGAAGACTGCTCTTGAAGCCGCATTATCGTCTGATGAAGATTGGGATCAAATTCAAGATATTGTTTCCATGCTACTAGAGGCAGGTGCTGATGTAAACGACCTGACAACAATGGATGGAATGTCACTTCTTCAAAGAAATTCTAGATGGAACTTGTCTCTTCGATACTATTACTTGGAAAAAGGAGGAGAGGCAGCCAATAATCGGTGGAATGCCACTTACTATCAGAGGACTGAACGCATGAAACTTCTCCTTGAGATAGGAGTAGATGTGAATGAAGGCGGAGAATTTGGAACAGCCCTCCAAGTGGCTCTACAAGAGGTACTGAAGGATGATCGGTATACCGCGAACCCACCACATGTCAACTACTTGGATGAAGATGAAGTAAGCGAGAGAAAGTTGAGAAAGAAAGAAACCTTCGAGAAACTTCTCGGTGCAGGGGCCGACATCAGTATTCTCGACAATTCTGAACGAAAGATTTTGGATGGGGTGTTGCAGGAGTTCAATATTCAAATTCCCCCTCCAGTAACTCAAGATACAGCTCGGAACTTATCATGCGTGGAGGAGGAAATTGGTTAAGCGCAATTTTGATTCCTCGTTCTGAGAATTAAGTTTGTGTTTGCGACACGAAGCACGCTTGTATTTCCTTGATTTTGCTTTTGTTAAGTCCTACTATTTCTTCTGTTTCATATCAGCAATTTATAGGGTTTTGAGGGGAATAGTTCAATTCAAGCTACCAAACTACTGACGCTCTCTTTTGAGTTTAGAACGAAAGAATGTCAAGGAGAAAGCGTCGTGATAACACATCTCAGATTTCAATTTCTAGAAACCGCTTGTGCGTGACTGAATTTTAATTTTATTATAAGAAGTACCTCAAAGATGGAAAGGAAGTTCTTTCAATGAACTAACATCCATTCTACGTCAAAACTTCTGATATATCTGTGCATATTCAGCAAACCCAGTCCCATTCTACCCCATAAACCAACTATTCTCAATCAATCGCGGAGAGCAAGAAGAATAAAAAAACCCAACTTTCCAACAGTTCTAATGTTTCTCAATAATGTTCAAGACGATTTAGCATAAAGTGATGTACAGGTGCCGGAGAGTGACATTCAATTTTAATTACTTGCCTACTACCCTGGTCTCAGAGTTCATTGCTTCGAAAATATAACCCCAGTTTTAATTGCTTCAACTATTCAGAACAATTCCTCTAAATTCCTCTACAAACTTCGAACAACGACGACAAAGTCCGCAGGTATGAACTTGAGATTTTCTGCCACTTCTAATATTCATCGCTCGTCGGGAATTTCCAAGGGCGGAAGAAGGACCTGCCACGTGATAGCGACACTGTGGCTGAGATTTTTGCAAGCTCACTTGCTTACCACTAGCTTACTCCCAAAAACTTATACAATCCGATGGTACGAATATCAATTAACCTAACCTCCTTACCTTGGTCCTCTTCTTTTTACTTACCTCTCATCATTACCAAACCCGCACCAAAACTCACCAAACCCCACCATCACAAAGCATCACCTATTATCAAACAAACTCTCATCCAGACAAAGCATCAATCAATTAATTAACTAGCTATTCTACAATCCCCTTCCCTCCCCTCCTCTCCTTCTCCCCACCCTCTCATAGCAATCTAAACCCTAACCCTCTTAACAAAATCAAATCGCCTCGCACACTTTTCACCCCACCACTCACTCAAGAGCACAAGAGAAAAGAAAGCCCAAGCAATACTTGAACAAACACTATGCAGCAAAGTAACAAACCTCGCGCATGCAAGCAACAAAAGCCACCCATCCGATAAGTAAATATACATACGAACCAATCAATCGTACAATTCGTACAAATCCCCCCAGCAGCGAAACAACAAGGAGTAAAGAGACGAAGAAAAGTGACGCCAGGTATGCATGCAAAGATGTATGCAACAAGCACGAAAACCCCTCTATAAGAAGAGTTCCATAGAAAAGACCCTTTCAAAACATATACCAAAAGAAGAAAAAAAAGCCCCTCAAATAACTTTTGGCAAAACAGACCAAAAAAAACCCCACCCACGGAAAAAAAAAAAACTAATACCTCCCAACCTGCCGAACCGGTGCGATGGGCTCAGGATGTCTAGGATCATACTCCTCCTCATAAGCCGGCGCCTCATGTGCTCTCATGACAGTAGGCGCACGACTCCCATAAATAGGTTGCTGTTGTGATCTCGCATACTCATCCCCATAACCAGTCGCGTAAGCCGGTTCAGCCTCTCGCTCCCGTCTCACAACCGGTCTGCGAATAACGTATTCCCCCCTCTCATCCGCCACCCTCACAAGCTCATAAGCCTCCGTAGCATACTGCACTTCCGGTCGGGGCTGCTCATCAGCATACACACGATAATAGCCCGCTCTTGGTTGAGGTTGAGCTTGTCTCTCGTGCATATACCCACCGCCCACCATCTGAGGAGTGCGAGCTCTATAAACAGGTTCCTGTTCATGATACCCCCCCGGTTGGCTAGCAGCCGTCTTAACGTATACCGGCGATCTCGAGCGCGCGCGGTCATTTTCTAATCGTACACTCTCATACCTCGCATATCGACTTGGCGTTCGACTCTGTCTCTCATCCCGATAGACAACATTGTTAAGCTTGTACCGTCGATCCACCAACTCCGGGGATCGTTCTCGAAGGGTTACGTGTTCCAAAGCAGGGCCACCGTAACGATCGTCATAGCCATAGGCTCGAGATTGTCCCGGGGGAAGTCGGTCGACAACGGCGGACCTAGTCTCGGGAATCCCCTCGTCGACAAGACGCCCTCGAGAAGGCACCCTACTACTTTCACGAATTCGCCGGTACGGCTCTTCTGCGGGCTGATAGACACGTCGCAAAGTTTCAACACGCTCAGGCTCCCATGCCTTCATCTTTTCATCTTCTCCATGTCGTGACATTCTTGAAACGTCTTCTCGAGGAGGTTCCGTGGCAAGGAAGTTGTTCAAGAATCGCTCAGCAGCATCAGTGGCCTCCTCCGCTGGCTGAGGTTGATAGGATGCAGATTTAGAAGCAGGCTTCGTCCGCACTTCCCCGTCTTCTGAACCAGCTTCGGCTGCTTCGTCTCGAAGTGGAATCCGTTCCCGTGCTCGTTGTGCCTGTTGCGATATTTGTGCTACGACATCAATGATCCGGCTTTGTTGCGATGCAGTATTCACAGGTTGAACCTCCTGTCTGTTACCGGAATATGACTCTGAATTTCGGAATCGATATTCTTGTACAGGTTGAGGACCCCGTGCATGGTAAGGCAATGGTGCAGGATCGCGGTATTCGCGGTCGTCTTCTTCTCGATAGCGGGGACGTCGGTCGTACACAGGAGCGTCCTCTCGAATGACAACACGCTCATAGTAGTCGGATGGCCTAACAACTGGGGGTGGGGACGCAGGTCTGCGTTCGGTATAGGCATATTCTGGACGATCTTGATATACGATTTCGCGACGGTCCTCCGAACGTTGTACAAGACGATATAGTGGCTGTGAAACCTCACGATCTTGTTCGCGAGAGTATTCAATTGGAGTTGGGGCTCGAATGATGGGTCTGGGCTCCAATGGAATCTCCATCGGATTTCGAGGGTCGTATTCTCCATTGTCATATGGAATGCTGTCAGATGGCCTACCATTGGAGGCAGATGAATAGTACTTGTCGTGGTTGTCTTGAGAGGGGCCAAGTTCCGCACCGTATGGGCCATCCTCGACACGATCATAATTTCGGCCATTCGAAACTCGCTCGTGTACCACAGGAGCTGGTGGGTCCAATTCTGGCATAGCTTCTTTGACGAGTCTGATCCTTTGATCATGCTTATGGTTTCCATTATTGATGATGGATGCTAACTTCGAAATCTCAGGAAGCTCAACCATGTTCTTTGTCCAGTCCAGACTCCGTCCAGTCTTCTGGAATGCTTCCTGTTCATGGACAGTGTGAAAGTGGCTCAAAAGCTGTGGAAAGGAAAAATGTTTCTTCTGGTTCCCTTTAAATCCGACAGACCCTAAGGAGCAGGTTTTGCACAGAAGGCCGTTAATATTGCGAACAGGCCTCATGTCTTTGTTGTTCGACAAACCATCAATGATCATTGATAGGGGAGGATCTTCCTGATACAATGTACGAGACTTGGCTAGAAGATGGTGGATGATGGTATAGACCTTGACACTCCCAGAGATTTCCTTGATTGGGTTAATTGTATTCCAAACCTCACGAGCACTCTTTGCAACAAGTTGCAACTGAGCCTTGTACTCTTCCGTTTTCTGTGGTGGCGGAGGAGGTTGTGGTGATGCGACAGCGTTTGTGGTATACTGAGATGCTTGGCTGTAATTCGGACCATAATGATTTCCTTGCTGGGAATAGGCATCCTGCTGGATGGGAATCTCTGGGGTTGTCTGGTATTGTGGTCCTTGGTTTGCAGGTGGGTACATCCCTTGGTTAGATGGAGGATAAGAACCACCATATGCTGGTTGTTGGGAATAATCTTGAGGCATTTCCTGATAACCATTGTTAACCGGCGGCGGAGCCGAGTACTGCTGTTGCCCTTGGTACACCTGGGATGTATCCTGATATGGTTGTGGTGGAGCATAAGGTCCATTTTGATGTCCCGAGTACTGATCGCTATATTGAGAATGGCCATAATATGGAGCCGGACTTTCTTGGTAACCATGTGGATTTTGGCCATGCATGGGGGCCTGCATTGGAGCTTGCATCTGAGGAGGCAAAGGAGCTTGCATAGGAACTGCCATGGGAGCAGAGATAGGAGTTGGACCAGAAGCTGGCTGATACCCACCATATCCATAGTTAGAATGCAATGAAGGACCATTGCTTGCAAAAGGTGCACTGGCACTTGGGGCAGTGGAGTAATAAGCTTGGTTAGACGACGCGGTAGGATCTGGATTGAAAGGGGGATGCTCTGGCCACTCCGCTTTCCAGTGAACCACAATGCTCCCGACACTCAATGCATTGGTATGCTTGGCCGCGTAATGCTGAATGACACCCTCAAACCCATAATACTTTGGATTGGTCTCGCAGGCACTGCAAAGAAAAAGTTCCTTACGATATTGCTCTGTGTGGATTTTGATCTTGGTATCAAACACCCACTTCATGTTCTCCAAAATGAGTTTCCGAAGGAAGGGTCCATTTGGTGGATCTGATTGTGGCTCCTGACCGGTTGCACGGGCGGCTGCTTCATCTTTGGCTATCTCTGCATAGAACCTCTTCCGGACGTATACCAGGACATCTGCGGCAAATCTAGGAGAGTTGTCGTAATCCACTTTATCGCCACCATTCCAACCGTCACGGATAATTTCATCAGCATACCCACTAATCCTTGATCGTAAAGGAGCCTGGACGTCATCCCACTCCCTATCAACAAGATCCTTGGAATCTGATCTGGTCTGGGTATCCTGATATCGTCGCTCATCAAATCGCTCCTGAACCACTCGGGTCTGAGCAAGTCGATCGGTTTCCCGTTGTTCAGCTTCCCCGCGTTGCGAAAGTAATCTTGGCTTCAATACTTCCCAGGCACCATCGCCAAGTGGTTGAATGATTTGGATGGCCGCTTGGAATGAAGGCATATGTGCTAAAACTGCAGCAGTTAGTGATGGTGAGAGTAACATGCACCGTCTCTCTATCTCAGCTCGTCGCGCTGCCTTGAGTGAAGCAACCTCGTCCTTCGTTCTTTCGTGTCTGAGTTGAGGTTGGGGTTGTGCTCGTGGAGGTGGCGGGTAAGGCGTAAAGCCATTTTGTGACGGTGACCCAAAATTGGGAGGGGCGTTGGAAGCTAGATTGGGAATTTGTTAGAACTCTATCAATTTTTAAGGACCGTAAAACCATAAATATGAACATACGTTGAGAGGGGTAAGGGGGTTGAGAAGGTCGAGTATTCGTGAAAGGTGGGAAATTTCTTTGGGGGAGTGGATTAGTAGGTTGGAATCGAAATAATGGACTGGGACCGCTTGAAGACGATCCTTCCTCCACTTTCACGACTGGTTCAATTTTGATTTTGGTGTCGCGACTCGTCACAGGACGCATGGTGGCAACTCCTCCTGAAAGTTCCCAGCGCTCCCATCTGGCAGCATCTGTTCTTCTCTCTCGTCCGCGCTCCTCTAACCCTTTAAGCCATTCCTCAGCAGTAGCCGGCCCTAACGATTTTGCCTCTTCGAATTCCCGCTTTATTTCTTCGATTTGATAATTGGGAAATCGTTTCGAGATTTGTATTGAAGGTGGTTGCTGGCCACTTTGTAATGTCGTAGAGGGTATGATATGAAGCTCATTGGTGAGGAATATGAATGGTAATGCGACCAGCAGCGGAGATGCAATGACTGAAGACAAGAGCAGGTCGATTTCCTAGATTGTAATCAGTTTGCGGCCCTCGTGCAAAGTTTTGTTTGAATGAAATGTATGAAATTATGGCCTACCTTGGTTGTATTTTGTTGTATGCAGCATCCACAAGCACGGATACCAAAAGACCATATTCGTGCAAGGCCAGTCATACCAGGGCCCGGATGCCATTGGTCCACAGGAATAGAAGAGGTGATCTCTTTCTTGCCGCAAAATTGGCATCGAGAACTACATGCCATTCTCCACATATCTAGCTCTGATTTCCCGGATAGAGGGCCAGGCATGACTTGACGAAAAAGAAGTCTAGAGGCTCGCCAAATGGCATCCGCTTGTAGAATGGGCAATGATGAATTTGAAAGGGGAACAATAGAAGTCTTTGGTGAGGAAGGATCAAGATAGGCATTAAAACATCTGTTGACTTGCAAGGAAACGCCCAAAACTCTTGGAAGACAGAAAGAAAAAATATGATGCCATATTTCGGCTGGTAAAAGAGACTTGTCCGGTTGAAGGCCTCCTTGGGAGGTCCTATACGATGGCAGAGGTTCCACTGGCTTTATACGCTTCCGGGACTCATTGTTTATGTCTTGGTCCAATTGCCCATTCGGGGTCTCCAAGGAGGAGGTAGAGTGTTTTCGCTTCTTGGATGCTTCCGCTGCGGGGTTGTCTGAGCTGTCGGGTTGCAGCAAACTCTGGAGGGAGGAAACAACCTGGCTTGCCGGCGTGTCATGGCTCGAGTCGTCTTCGTCGTCTGTATCTGCCGACATGGAAACATCGGAATCTGAATCGTCTTCAATGACTGCAGTGGACATTGTGGTGGTAACTTTGGATTCGAGAATGTCGAGGTCGGTCTGCGCAGGAGAGTCAGCGGGGGTAGGGTCTGCGGTCGGTGATTCTATGCTGCCCGAGGACAAGTCGCTGCTCGGCGTGTCCATTGTAGCTCATACCCAAAGGCTCGTGGACGCGTTGAGCCTGAATGGGATGGGCGTCGTCTCAACCTCCCTAATATAAAGAAAATACAGGAAGAAGAAAAATAGATCAAGAATCTTCGATTATATCGAGATCTATGACCAAAATACAACAACCAGATAGGACCTGGAGCCAAAGGGCTTTTAAAAAATGAAGCGGAGAGGAGAAAGGGGAGGACGCTGCGTCATGGGCTCGCAAGCTCTGCTGATGCTGAAAATGCTGCGAACCGCGCTCGCGCAGTTCAGCGCAACGAGAGTAAAGCAGGCAGACGAGGTGCGGTGCAGTGTGGATACAGAAGAACAGGCAGGAGAGGGATTGAGAGGGTAAGAGAGGAGTTTTATGTACTCGCTTTGGGGTGAGAGGACAGGGCGAGAGATGCAATGATGCGGGCGTTTTGTACACAGATGTGAGGCGGACAGAATAATTGGATGAGAGCCGTCATAAGTCGACAGCCCCATCTTCAAAGAAATGCACTATTGTCCACGTGACTTTATACTAAGCCTAAACAAGCGAAAGTTGAGGTGCAACACAAGATACATCCTTCTATATATTTGCCTTCCTATAATTATTCAAGTATTCTACTCGTTGGCGACCAGTAAATATCCGTCGCAGCTATTATGCAAGAAGATATTGAAGAATTACTGTAGGGAAGTTTACGTTGTTCCGAACTTCTAGAACACTCCAAAGTACACACCCAACATCCGTCGAACAAAACAACAATATTTCCATCTCATTCCAATAAATACAAGGTAGCCCCACAACCTCACCAACAAACCTCTTTCCCCAAGAGCAAAAATAACCTCACCAATCAACCCCAGTTCTCTCTACTCCAAGAAAGAGTGGAAATCCAAAATACCGCCTGCTCTATGTCTACCCAACCCCCAATCTACAACTTAGCCTTCAAAGATTCCTCCGCCAAAGCCTCCTCATACATCCTATCCAGCTCAGCCCTAAACTTCTTCGCCGCCTGAGGACGTTTAAGTTTCAATCTGCATCTCCATTAGCACACATCCAAACCCAAAACCCAAAACCCAACCACCAAGACCATAAAATAGAAAAGAAGAAACTTACGTAGGAGTCAAAAGCTCATTATCAATAGTAAAAGGCTCAACCTCCAAATGCACAGCCCTAACCCTCTCCCAGCTATTAAACTTATTCTTCTTCCCAATCCTCTCCAAATCCCTCACCACCGCCTTCCTCACCCTATCATCCTTCGCCGCCGCCCGAATCGCATCCAGATCCGTAGGTTCAATCTTCTTCTTCAAGATCGCGCTGGCGAAAGGTGCGAATTGGACGGGATCAACACCCCAAATGGAGACAAGGAATGCTTGTGTCGAGTCGCCGTGAACGTATCCTTGAGCGAGGATATTGTTGTTGGCCAAGTATACGTTTTCAATTCGCTCGGGGGAGATGTATTCTCCTTGCGCGAGTTTGAGGACGTTCTTTACGCGATCGATGATTTTGAAGCGGCCCATAGTGTCGACTTCTGCGATGTCACCGGTTTGGAACCATCCATCTTCGGTGAAGGATTTCTTGGTTTCTGCTTCATTCTTGTAGTACTCTCTGAACAAAGTTTTGCTCTTAATTAACAACTGACCTCTTGGGCAAGGGCTATCGGTTGAAAGATAATCCATATCTGGGACATCTTGCAAGCACAATTCGAAGCAAGGTGCTACACCACCGCAGTTTCCAGAGGAGAAATCTCCTTCGTGCTGGGCAAGACCAACGGCGTATGTTTCAGTCATACCGTAGCCTTGAATGAAATCATTTCCAAATGCTGCGCGGAGGAATTGATGTAGTGTAGGGTCAAGAGGTGCACTTCCTGTAACCATAGATCGCGCACGATCCAAGCCAACAGCAGCCCTGACTTTTGGAGTGAAGAAACGATCATAAAGCATGTGCTTGTTGGTAGCTTTTCCTGGAGGAAGTTTCATGGACGCAAGTTTTGCGTTGATTACATGTCGTCCAATTGCACCCTTCGTTCCAGAAGCATCAACAGTCGAGGCGCGAATAGCGGATCCGAATTTGTTGAATAGTCTGGGAACGGAGTTGAAGCCAGTTGGTCGAAGAAGCTTCAAATCATCTACAAGACCCAGTATGTCTCCACGGAAATATCCAATTGCAGCATTTGCCGATAGAGCATTGTGTTCTGCTGCTCGCTGGTAAATATGTGCCAAAGGAAGGTATGAGCAGAGAGAGTCGGTTGGTCTCATCTCCGAGGTCACTCTTGCCACCAAAATCGCAGCAACAGCATTGGCGTGTGTCAACACCACACCCTTTGGGTTTCCGGTTGTTCCGGAGGTGTAATTGATGGTAATTATATCGTCGGCTCGAGGTGGGTTCATGGGGAAGTTTGAGGCCGCTCCAATTGCTTCGACATCCTCAATATAATGAATTGTGATACCAGCCTCTGCTGCGAGCGCATTCAAGAGAGCTTTCTTGGAATACCCTGGACGCTCTCCTGCATCGAGAGGATCAACGGATATGATCAATTTCAACGTTGGAAGTCTTGAAGCTGATGCGAGCTTGAGCAGGGTTGGAATATGGGGTAGACTAGCAACAACGCAGTTCATTTGTGCATGATTGATGATATATTCAGTGGTCTCTGGTCCCAGAGTGTCGTAAAGGGATACAGTGAAAAGTGATTGAGACATACATCCCAAATCTACCTCGAGTTAGCACAGCCTCCGCAGTATTGTTCTCCAACCTACCAGCAATCTGCCATTCCGGTCTGTTTTGACACCACAGCCCCACTGGGTACTTCTCCCCCGAGATTCCAGCCTTCTTGTGAAGCTCCACGATTCCAGCACCAAAGTTCTTTCTACGCAATGCCACCTCGCTATAGCTGCTCCATTGGTATTTACCAAATTCCTTGGTAACCGGATCGTATGGCCGCCATCCCAAACATCTAGCTGTTGGTCTCTTCTTGACCGAGTATTCGAAAGAATCGTGAGCTGTGAGGATCTGTGGATGGATTGTGGTAGGGAGCGGTTTGTCGACCCAACGCCAATGTCTGTAGGTTGCAGAACGACCGTCTTTCTGGCTTCCTGGTACTGGCAGAGAGTATGGCGATCCTGGCGGAGGTGGCGGTCTAACAGAGGCTACCCAAGTTTCGGGGTCATGAACAGGTGCCATATTGGATTTGATTGAAGATTAGGGCTCGAATTGGGACGTAAAGTTTGGGGCGGTTCTGCTCAATGAGAAAGGAAGCTCGTCAGTAGATGCTCATGGAGATCTAGGGGAGCGTGCCAGGAGGCATGATTGGGCGTTGGCTTGCTTACCTTGGTTGTTGTCTTTTGGGAGCAAACTATGGACCTACAACAGTGAAGCTATACAGAAACCCTTCGAGTCCTCGAGGAATGTTTGTCTATTTAGGAGAGGGATTGCATGTGGGCGGGAGGCTGATTCAGGTCATCGGACATTTTGGGCGCCGCGAGTCTCATATGTGGAGGGCCGAGGCAAGAAGCTGAAATGGATGGGCTGCACCGAGGCCAATCGCTCCTCCCGGCCATTTAAAACCGGGGAGAGCTTGGTTGGGATTTCAAAACGACCGTCGATTCGAATTTCGTTGCTCGCCGTTGTTCTTATTATTTTGGTTGAGGAAAAGGCACAAAAACACAGAAATGAAGCTATTCGGTACTCACCTACGATGGCGATTTCTGGCATGTGAATTTGCAGCCTTGCGCGCACATTGCATCGTATCACGAAGTACAGCCTGGAAGAACATCCGCAATGCAATTCAATGATTTGATCGGCGCCACGTCCATCACATGGGGAAGCTTTATGCTGTATTGCGGGGTTCCCGGGTTTCCTGTGCCCTGTGAATAAGATTCCTTCAAACCCGAAATCCCGAAGTCTTTTCTCTTTAAACAAACCAAAGAAGTTGGCTCTCTCTTTTTCTTATATTCAGCTGTCTGTGTTTCGTCTCTCCTTTCTGGAATTAATTCTGATGCGAATTGATTTTTTTCCTATTATTATAAAGAAAGGGAATGTTAGCCTGTCAATCCTTTTTTCCTTCCTTCAGAATGATGTCAGTTTTGTGTTCAATCGTGAGATTTCACCACGCGGTTTGACCTGATGGTGGTGGCCAACGTTTTACAAAACCCAGCTCTAGATCTGTTCTGTGGAACATGGTAATGTGGACGGAGGGCTTCTGTAGCTGACCCGTCACACAACACTAGAAATGTTTTGAAAAAAATGGAAAATTGACCTGGTTGTGATACAAGTTCTATGTTTTTTCAACTATCAAGCTGAGGAATTTTCAGGTTTGCTGCGCTTCCTCAAATCCGCCCCTCAATTCTTGATAGCTGTGTTTGAACTGCATTTATCCCAAAGTTCTGTAAAGGTCGATGTGCTTGCAGTGTTTAGAAGAGAGAGAAGATTCAAGCTGAGTACATGAGGGCCTGCGGTAGACAACACAAGCAGCAGTAAATACTTCAGGCTCGTTCCTGCCTATTAAGCTCATTGTCTCAGCTTTCTAGGGTAATGCAAGGTAACTAACCTAAATACTTGGGACAATTTAATATTAACCCAGATAGTGTGGAACAATGGAATTCGATTATCCCAAAGTATTTGGGTAATGTCTAAAAAGTCTGGCTATTTATTGTCGCTTTTCTTGTTTATTGAGAGGGACCCGGCTGGTGAAAATCCTCACCCCTGAGCCACGTCAAATCCCCAACCTCATCATTCCTTTCTCAATTACTCACCAACACCTCCTAAATACCCCTTCAATGTCCACACTCCTAAGATGGGTAAGAAACTCAATATGCAAACCATCGCCACCCCTCCGTTTCCCAACCTCAGGATTTCAAATCATAAACAAAAACTCCCATCTCGAAGAAGAAAGCAACGAGTACTTCAAATCAGGACGTTATTACCCTGTCAATATCGGAGAGCTATTCGCCTCTAAATATCAGATCGTTGGGAAATTGGGTTGGGGAGTTACGAATACCGTTTGGCTTGCTCGTGACCTTCAGTAAGCCAACCCTCTAGCTGCGAATTTGTCTAACAAAGGGCGCAGAGCACATCAACATGTCACCCTAAAAATCTACGCAAGAAATGAAGATATAGAAAATGAATCCTCAATCTATCAACACCTCCAAAAAATCAAAGCCAAATCTTCACATCCTGGTGCAGATTACGTCCATACAGCAATTGGGAATTTCGTTATCCTAAGGGCGGGAGGGGATCACAATTCTCTTCTTCAACAACCGATGTGGGAGAGCTGGAGAGATCTTTTGTACCGAATTCCCAATGGTCTCTTTACCGAGGATCTTCTCAAGGTATCGCTGAAGCATCTTTTCTGGCGCTGGACTATCTCCATACCGAATGTGACATTGTTCACACAGGTAAACAAGAATATTACCAATTCAAGGAGATATTTTCTAACTCAAATCAAATCATAGATATTAAAGGGGATAATGTACTTCACAATATAAGCGACTTAACCCTTTTAACCGATTTCGTCGCCGCAGAGATGGAACACCCCAGTCCTCGCAAGACAGTTGACGGAATCCCGATTTACGCATCACCTCGTTTTGGGTACCCCAATACTCATGGCGTTATGGTACTAAGTGATTTCGGCTCCGCAGTACTCATTAAACCTAACGCTCTCGAGAAAAGAAATTGGAATATAGGACCAGATATCTACGGAGCACCAGAGGTAATGATTAAAGCAGAATGGAGCTACCCAGTTGATATCTAGAATTTTGGCTTTATGATATGGGATTTATTTGAGGGGAAACATATGTTTCAAGGCCAAGATCAAGATGGCTCAGGCTATACCACCCGCGCGCATTTAGCGGAGGTCATTGGGTTTTTGAGACTACCGCCGCTTGATCTTTTGAAGAGGGGACTCAGGAGCGAGGAATGGTTCGAAAATGATGGTGAGTACTTTTCTTTTCCTTCAAATCTTGGAACGCCCAAGCTAATCACTGATTTTCTAGGCAAACGGAAAGCCGGTGTGGTGATTCCACGAGATACGAGTTTGGAGAAATCAGAATGGCGTCTTGAGGGAGAGAATAAGGTTTTGTTCATAAAATTTATGAGGGGGATGTTGCAGTGGCGTCCAGAAGACCGGAAGACTGCGAAGGAATTATTTGATGATCCATGGCTCAATGGGAAGGTGTAAGAGTCCTGGGCTTTGCTCTAAGTACACCCTATCCTTCCAATATTATGCGAGAACATTTAGAAGAATGGAGAGACAAAGTTATTCATTCTTTTAAACCTTCTCGGACAATATAAGTGACTGTCCCATACTAGTGCGCACAATAAAAGTAAACGAGGTGTACTCAGAGCAAAGCCCATGATTCTTAGTGATTTTCTACTTTGAAGAGAGGGGTTGAGGCTTAATGGCACCAACTTTCGAGACTTCGGAACAAGCCATTTTAAAGCTTAAGTGGCATGATTGAGACAACAGCTTCAATGACCAGCTCCAATGACGGTACATTCTTTCAAGGCTGCATGACTTGGGGGCGGCTGCCAAGAGTGAACTCGCCTATCAAGTCTAAACATCGCTGGGGAACGATCTATTACGGGAATATTGGCTGCCGTGTAACTTCTCGAGTTCGGAACGATTGGCATAATCTATCTTTGCTGGGAAAATCTGCGAGGTAATATCATGAGGCTCTGTGGACCCCGTGGGTTTTGCAGACGAGTTGAACTGAATATATACCTGACCAAGCACGAACCCCAACGACCAAAAAAAAGTTTTTTTCTGGTTGAAGTGTTTGGGTTGGTGTTAGAGAAGCCATCAATCTTCAGATCCTGTTATAGCAATGATTTATCTTCAGAGAAGAGGTCGGTTAGCAGCTTAAGCTTAGCGGGATTTCGCCTTGAAGAGGCTTGGTATTTTTGGTGAGGTGCATTATGCGGCTGTTACTGAAACATTAAAACCCCTGGAAGGCATTCAGCTGGATTTCTTGTTGGGGACAGGCCACATATTTAGCAACAAGGCTTGACGCGTCTTATAAATGCTAAATAAGGTATAGTATTGGGTTTGAAGTAGGCAGGAAAATGTGGAATTTCCCGTCCTGGGAATTATTGGCTCGTCTAAAACACAGCCATAGGTATTCTGAAGCCTCGCGTCTGCTGTCATCTTATGGGCTTGATGGTATAAGTCTCGAAATCCCCCGAGGTTATTTGAGCAGGTTTTCTTGTTTCTACATCTCACTTTCACCATGTCGGAATTCAGCATGAACGAAACCATTTGCAAGCAATATCCGAAGTTGCGACCAAATCCTGATATTTCTGGTATTGGAGTGAGTGTGCTTTCTCTTCTTTGGGCAAATCAACCAGCGACTAATAGCCCAACAGGTGTATCTCAGTTTCATTCTAACGGCCTACATCTCTTTCGGCTGTTGTATAGCAAAGTCGATTCTTGACCACATATTGTCGGTGTCTGGACGGAAGCCTACGTTGGAACGGCTGTCTTTGTCTTTACGCACCACTATCATCAGTTTTGGTGATCAGCAACTCGTTACTGGGATTTCTATTCTTGTTGCTGGGTTTATACAGCTTCGCTCGGGATTACAGACATACCATTGGCAATCTGTTGTTAATCAAGCTTGGTTCTCAACCGTCACACACCTTATTACGCTCACCGCTATGCGAGATGAGCTTCACAAATCTCGCCGCAAAAATCCTGTTACAATCTTGCGTTTTGTTAGCATGGGGATTCTGATTACCATGTTGGCAACTGCAATGTACACTATGGGCTTCATTATAGGTTCTGGTGCCGGTGTGATAAATTCGTTTCCGGCATGGTGTTTTTACACAAGTAGTTCCAGCAATTACGAAGACTCGTACAACTGGCCATATTTCGTCATGTCTCTCTTTATACTTCTATACACATACATTACTAGAGTTCTGTGGCTTGAAGTAGATACTCTTCGGCAGATCCGCTTATTTTCGAAAGTGTTCGATCGTCTTGATCGCATCAGAGCTTTTATTAAGAAACGCGTTCAACGTCCTAAAAGCAATAGGAACAAGAACATTTTTACAAAAATAGTCTACAAGATAAATCGGACCTCGTACGCATTGCTGTATAGTTCAGCAGCTCTATATCAATCAAAATTGTGGGAGGTAAGCAACTCAATGAACTCTCATTTCACTCTACTTATGTTTTCAAGTTTACATGGCTTTCTACCGCTCTTGTATGGGGAACAATACGCGTCTCCTTCGCTCGAGCAGGCATTCAGTATAGGGGAGCTGAGGCAAACTTGCCTAGAGGCATTTTTCAAGAACAAGACTCGTGGGGTTTTGGCCAAGTCGTGCCTATGGTACTTTTAGTCTTGCCCATAATCAGCTTCCTCGGTAGGTACCTATGAAGAGTCCATCAACCCTTTTCTTACATTTTAGAAGATACTTTTTTTCTGGAGAGCCCCACTCAACATTCGATCTCTCCAACGCGACCTACCAACAGCCCCAACAATACGGCACGAACTAAACTAAATATCGACCTGACAAAGCCTTTTAGCATACTTTGTTCAGAATCACAAGGCATCTTGACATCAAATTCCACCCCAACTGCTGAACTTCTTGAAAGCCGTTGGTACAAGAAATTAGTTGCACTTGAATATATGTTTTCCGTCGGCATGGCAGCAATGCTGCTATTCAACTTCCCCGCTAATGGGGGAGCCACTTCTTTCGTCAACGCAAAAACTAGTCTAATTGAGCTTTCGGTTATCTTTTTGTTAAGCACAATTGATGTCGCATCACTATTTGCTTTTAGTCTGGTGTTTTTGGATGAGAGTTTCAATAATTTTGCCGAGAAAAGTCTACCAAGGGGAGGGATTATGTCTTTCTTGTTTTGGTCTGTGTGTATCTCATTGATATTATTTGGCTCGATATATCTCGAGTTTTATATTCTGGAACCAAATCAAGGTTTACTTACTAGGTTGTATGAATCTTACTATTGGGGTGGTGGATCGTAAACAGTAGGATGTATTAGATGTTTTATTCAATTATATTGTGTGGGTTTCCCTCTGTATCTATAATGGTTTATCTTTCACCTGTTATAAGCAACTTGCTTTTGTAGTTAAAATGCTCTGCCCGTCTATAAAATATTTCAAAGTTTTATTTAAGACATGTAAAGTCACTAATACAGTTTATTATAGATGGATCTTGCCTATTTTGGGACGTGGCGGGGTAGATGGCAGAAAAGTGGGCTATTTCCGAAAATTGCCATCAACCCCCGCCACCCCAAATAAATATGCTTTGCGGGAACTGCTCGGATCTAGATCTCGTTGCTGTTATAGGAGAAGAGTACAAAGGCAATTCAGTACTAAAGAACACTCTCAACTCGGGCGCGGTTTGGGTCGCCCGCGTGTTTGGCCCCTCATCCTTATGGGCTTGGGCTGAAGAACCTGGCTGTGAATTTTGCACATTTATTTCTTCGGCGGCAAAGACTCACTGTGAGCTCACAGAAAGCCCCAAGCTATGTCACGTACGATTTCATCCAAAAGAAAAGCTACTTTATCAAGGAGAAAAAGAGGCTAGGAAGGCCGAAGAAGCCTTTCAATTCTTCGAGTTAGTTTTCAGTGCCTCGCACGACGGGCAGTATTCTAGCATTCTCGGCACTGTTGCATTTGGATCCTCGGATATAACACAGCCTACGAGAGTAAAGAAGGGGCTTCCAACAATCCGCGTCCGTGAGGTACAGCCTCTAGTTCAGCTCAGCAGCTTGAAAAATTTAGTACATAATTGTTCTCAAGAGCACGCCCACTGTCGACGAAGTAAATATACCTCCAAGAGATCTCTCAATCGGCTTCGAGTTATTGACTGCTCTACTCGCCATATTGTCCCGGCTTCAAATAACGTTCAATATGCTGCATTAAGTTATCAGTGGGGAGCCAACAACAGCAAATTCGAAAAACCTACGGACGGAAGGCTTCCACCTACTCTTCCCTTAACCGTCAAAGACGCTATGACTGTCACTCTCGGACTTGGGTTGCAATATTTATGGATCGATGCGTACTGCATCATACAAGACGACGTTGACGATTTTCAACATCAAATTCAACAGATGGATCTCGTTTATCATTTCGCCCATATTACCATAATAGCAGCCAATGGAACAGGCTCTGACTCAGGTCTTTCGGGCATTTCATCCAATGATGGCCGTCTTCAAACCAAAGCCACTTTCCGCGGTATCCCTCTTTTGACTTTTTCGTTGTGGCCTTGGTCATCGGGAGTATTCCAGTCTAGCTGGTACCAACGTGGATGGACATATCAGGAAAGCTTCTTTTCACGAAGAAGATTGATTTTCGGTTCAAGCCAGGTTATATTTGATTGTGATGAGCAAAGCTTGACAGAAAACCTTGTATACAACCCATCGGATCCGAAAATGGCTAAATGGCATTCGGATATTCCTCAGTGGCATATCTATAGACTTGTTGAGCAGTTTTCGTCACGTAACTTGTCATTCCAGTGCGATATTCTAAATGCGTTTGAGGGCGTTTTGCAGAGCTTTAGTACACTTGCACCTTCAGTCAAATCCTACTGGGGTATCCCCATTCTCCGCGGGCATTTCGGCTACCTTAATGGTTTCCTCTTGGGGCTGTGTTGGTCTCTTGACTCTCAATCATCTAGAGGACACCGCCGTCGAGGAACTTTCCCAAGCTGGTCATGGGCTGGTTGGATGGGTAGGATATCATTCCCTTTTTGGGATACCAATTTAGTTGTCAATCGTCCTCCAGAAACGATGGTCTACCCTGTAATGAGCGATCATTCAAAAACAACATGGTCCCATTTTGAGTCGAGGGCAACCACTCACCAGAAGCCGATGGCCTCGCAGAATTTTTGGCTCTCCGCTCTATCTTTCAAGGTCATACTGAGGAAACGAGCGGGGGATCCTGATCTAGGAGATAACCCAGAAGGAAATGACGAGAGGATAGAAATACTTTTGAGTCTAGATGACCGTCGTAGGGATACTGATGGGCGTTTGGATTGTCGGCTTCATGATCTTGAGCCATTCAGTGTCACTTCTGGCACTGATATGCGCACCTGTTTTGCGATATATTTGTTTTCACGCTATTCATTCAGTACAGGCTTCGAAGCCAACACATATTCTTTTCTTCTAGTGTCGAGGAAAAAAGATTGCTGGGAGCGTGTTGGTCTTTGGATGGCATCTTTTGGGAGTAAGGAGGAAGGAGACGACTTTGAAAACTGGGTGACGGCCTCACCGAGTTTCGAGGCTCGAGAATTTTGTATGCAATAGACTGATTTCTGTTTCGGTTACTAGAAAGTTTTCACTTTATATTCACTTGGTGCAGCAATAGCCTCAAAAGAAATAATTGAAAGACTATGGAAGTCTTTGAGGATGTGAGTGGAATCAAGTTTTGTAATGTAACAGGTTCTCGAAATACCTTGAATCTGATTAACACCTACAAAGATAGGAAAAGAGCTTGCTAGAATACTCTCTTCTTCAATGGCATAGAAAAAAGTTTAAAATTTATGATATCTTGTCATTTTCATTTCTTAAAATAGTCGCACCAGCAACATAAACTAAGCATGATGATCAGGTCTTAATATGATGGTAGCACGTACTCCAGTATGACGCAGGTTTCATGACTATGCTAGACTCCTCTCTTAATTGAAAGAGCTGGAATGGGAAATTGCGTCCAGCCATTTTGGACCACCATCCCTGCAAAACATGCTCGCTTAGAAGTGCGGGGATAATACCCCAACACTTCAAGCTTATCTATCAAGTTGGTGAGAGATCACTACTAGCGTTTCAATTACCAAATTTGATAGTATTCTATTCTAACAGTATTATCACTGTTAGGATCCCACTGTTCATATGCTCTACCATCAATGAAAAATTGATTTGGACATTTGCAAGAGCCTTCAAGGGTAATAAGAGGGAAGAAGCTGAAGCAGATAACTCTCCAAGACAGGAGGACAAGAGTGGTAGCTCAGTTTCAAATAATGCAATACAACATATTTTAACCTCGCTTAACCTTATTGGGTAATAACCCCTCTTCACTTTATCTTGGCAATTTGAGCAAACTAACTTCTTCCACCTGACTCCTGGCTCTATTCCGCCAGGTTTATTGGTCCAAGCTCCCAACTCAGTCAACTATAAGTTAAGGTCTTCCCAACCCTTTGATCGTCTTCTCTTCTCTCCACAAACGCAAACAAATCTTCAAACTCAAGGTATCAGCTTTGCACTCACACAAACTCTCCACACATCCCACTACCACTCCCACTTCGCAACCTTCTTAATACTCAAGATGCAATTCTCTTCCACCGTCACCGCTCTCTTTGGAGTCGCCCTCACCATCATCCCACTTGTCTCCGCCGCTCCTCAAATCTTGGGTTCATGCCAGGCCATCTGCTTGGTTGAGAAGAAGGCCTGCGACACTGGATGTAAGCTCCTTCCTCCATGTGCCGATCACTGCGAGATCCTCCTTCAAGCCTGTTTTAAGGACTGCAGCAACCTCAAGAATGTAAGTAGCTCTTCCTACCAAATATTAAATTCCATGCTAATTGTGCTCCAGTAATCGCCAAATCGGAATGATGTGGAAACTTGTGGTTGGTCAGAAGTAGCTCTCTGGGTTCTTGATAGCTGCTTGGTTGTCAAATTGGTCACTGCATGTTCATCGTCAAAGATTCTTGGTGGTTCAAGGGAGTTATACGGGATTGGAGAGTATTGGGTGTCACTATAATCGACTAGATTTCTTGGAAGTCACTTGGTGCTTCTTGACACAGATACAATACACTCAATTTGAAACCTCAATAAAGCTGCTGCTCTCTCGTTGTTTTTGAAGCTGAAATTCTGCTTGTTGACTTGTGACCTCTTCTCAAGAAAGAGGGGCTCAATTGTTTATTGACCTTTAAGTCATTGTGCTCACCTTTGACATTTACCCCTCACACCTTGATGGTCTAATCCTTGCTTCTTATCTCTCTTATCTCCCCCAGCAACCTAGCCTGAGGGTTGTCTAAATAGAGTAGAATACCGCCTCTTTTATTTGAAGTCCTCTTTGGCAAAGTTCTTTGCACAAATACACACATATCTTTGAAGGAAAGGAGAAGCGTCAATGAACAATTTATTTTAGTAAATCAACTCTTCTCTACGTGAAAGGTAATTCACACAAAATTTGTTTCACAGCAGTGTTCCAACCTAACCTTCACTTTGTATGTTTGCTCAATCTCAGTCTTGATATTGAATTCGGTTTGCTACTCTTTGTATCCTTTCAAACCTCAAATTTAGGTGATTAAATGACTTCTGATATGAAATAAAATTTGACCATTGAAAAGGAAGAAGGGTTACCTAGCTAAATCGGCCAAGTTGGTGTTTTATTATTTCATTTCACATTGCCTACTTTCACTGTTTTCTACAACTAATCTGAAGTTGAGAAGTTAAGCGAGGATTTTGATTAGACAACCCTGTTCTTCATCAGAGGATTCCTTGTGTGAAGTTCAGTAAATTGAAACCCAGTTCCCTCCCCCGCCCCCCCAAAGTGAGTTTATATTCCTAAGTAGTTATAATTAGCAATTTCATGAGGAGGGGAAAAGTGACTTGGGGTTTCCAGCCACTTTCAAATGTAGTCAGGTGACCTACAGTCCTTCCTCGTGACTATTTAGACAGAGCATCCTTTTTGATTTCAATTCTAGAAGAAGTGGATCGCTTACTATAAACTTAGCTTCCTTTGGGGTTCTTGGGAATTTTCAGCTCATGGCACGTGCGGCGAACCCCCAGTTCCCCTCCCCCATTTTACCCCGCACCCTCGTCAAAACAAGGCGGAATTATATTTACCCATCGGCCATCACAGCCAAGAGCCACCTAAAAACCGCTACCGAATTTGTAGCCGACTCTCCACATCCCGATATAGTGCGGCTTTATATTTTCCCAATAGCTCCAAATGAGTACCGCTTTGTGGCAAAACGTACGATTCAAGTTCCTTACGAATGTGCAAATCTTCAGCCTTTGATTCGTTGCATAGTTAACCTATTGTTCTCCAATTCATACTTCAAATAGCCATCTCCCCTTCACTCGACACTTGGATATTTCGTTCTACATTTGTACTCCTCAATCTCAACACAAACCTCTCATAGTGCTACTATACCAACACCAACCAAACACCAAACACCCCTATAAATACCTTTCCAACACGAGAAAAACAACTTCATCATGGCTACCAACGGTACCAATGGCACCACCAACGGCACAAAAGGATGGACAGGATCCAAAAACAACAACGCCAAATTCGACCCCCACTTTACAAAGCATGTGATTGATCTCATGAGCCCGGAAACACAACCCAGACACCGGGAAATTCTCAGCTCTTTGATCAGCCATATACACGATTTTTGCCGAGAGGTCGAACTCACCCAGGACGAATGGGTTATTGGTGTCAATTACATCAATTCGATAGGGCTGGATTACAGAAAAAACCGGAACGAAGCTTGGAGAGTGTGTGATGTTTTGGGCGTTGAGTCGTGAGTACCACTTTTTATGGTTTCACTAATTATTTATACGTGCTTTTTCAAAAGCATGATCGAACCAAAATATGAATTCGAATAATAGCTAATGTCTTTTCCAGTCTCGTCGATGAAATCAACCACACAATCGTCACTGAAAAGGGACTTTCCGCCACCTCCTCTGCAATCCTCGGTCCATTCTGGTCACCCGATACCCCATTCCGCGACCTAGGCGCCAGCGTAGTCCAAGATATGCCAAAAGATGGACAACTCACCTATTTCCACGGCGTAGTCAAAGACGCTGAATCCGGCGCCCCAATCTCCAACGCCGTCTTCGACATGTGGCAAGCCAGCACGAACGGAAAATACGATGCACACGACCCAGAGAACCAAAGCAAGCACAACCTTCGAGGAAAGTTCCGCACAGATGAGAATGGGAAGTTCTACTTCTACTGCCTCAAGCCAACTGAATATGCTATTGATACTTCCGGTGCTTCCGGTCGCTTACTTGAGTTGATGGGACGACATCCAAATCGACCTGCGCATATCCATATGATGGTTACCCACCCGGAATACATCGGTGTTACGGCTCAATTGTATCCTAATGATGATCCTTATTTGGAGACTGATACTGTGTCTGCGGTTAAGGATGATTTGCTTTTGAGCTTCAAGGCCGTGGAGAATGAGCCTAAGGGTGCAGTTTTGGATGTGGAGTATGATGTTACCTTGTTGCCAAAGAAGTACAAGCCTGATAATACTATGTTGATGGGGAATGCTGCTGGTGTGAAGGTATGATTTATGTTTATAAATGATGCTTTGGATAGAATTTTGGGTTTTCTTGTATATAACGTAGGGTTGAAGAGCTATGGAGGAACATCAATGAAAAGAATTTGATACCCAGGACAAATTCCCCAACGTTTCTCGATTCATGATAGCTTACTTCTAGAGGCAACTATATTCGAAACCAAATGCCCAAATCCATTGCTCAAACGGAGAAGGACCTTTTTACTTATTGCTGCTGACTTCACACTCTTCTCGCTTGTCCCTCTCTGCCAATTATGAACAGACTTGCAAGGCAATAACATTACTTTAAATCATTTTGTTGGTCAATGTTCGAAGAGTGAATGAATTTCTGGAATGATGAGCTTGCAAGAAGTGAATGGAAGTTGTTTGGCTGTAATAATCTCGCCTATCATAGGGGTTTGAAGCCCTAACCACTCAAATGCTAAATAAATCATCCAATAGAATAAACTCAAAGGTGAAGGAAGTAGGCTATTCACCCAAAACACGAAATTCTTGAAGCACAACTGGATATTGGGACCGCCGCCTGCATCAATGCTGGTCGGCTGGCAATGAATGAGCGATAGCTTGCAACAATGTCATTTTAGAGGTATGGTCAAGGAGTTATGGGAAAGCAATTCCATGGTTAAGGAACCTAGGTGGCTCGTGAAGTATCTGCGGACTCCTAGGAACCAACTCTTCAACACTTCCAAGTGTCACTGCAAGGACTCATATTTTTTTTCAGACCATTTATTAATTATTATCTGCCCAATTACATAGGCGCGTCTAGAACTTCTTGTCTAGGACCTCTAGCTCAGAAATTAATAATGGAAAAGTACTGCAAAGCAGACCATATCAATAAGTTTCTCCCAAATGAAATTCTCCCGTGATTGTGTGCCGAAAGCCATATCTCCATTGCACCCCCACCAATCGCATGGTTAGAACTAGACGATTAGAATCCACGAACGATGATGTTGTAGTGATCGGTATCAAAGCGTTGACCAATGATGTGCTTGCCGCCATAGCGGAGTTGAAGGTCGCAGCGATCAATGATCTCGGAAGCATAGCTGGAGAGGTACTTGCAGTCGGGGGAAATGTCGTAACCATTCTAAAAGAAAAAAAGGTTAGCCTGGAAGCTCCGAGAAAGGGAGAATAGGTGTACTTTCATCATTGCAGAGAACAATGCAAGATCCATTTACACATCCAATTGCGGCACATTGATTATGTCCAATGAAGCAGGTGTTGTTGGCTCGCAAGATGTTCCAGATAGCCTGCCAGATGTCGGTAGTGACAGCCCATGGCCAACCATAAGCACCAATTAGATTAGCACAGAGAATATCAGACTACAAGCCAGTCAGTCGTTGGTGAGGTTGAATCTAAACGTGAGGCTTTCCTTGTTGCGCTCCTTGAGAGGGTTGCTGTCACGGCTAGTACTGGTGAGGTTTGCAGACATCTCCTTCAATTGAGCGACCATATTGGGAGTGATTTGAACACCATTGAGTCCATACTTTCGGTCTTCCTCAGAAATAAGCTGAATTGGACCTGCAATGACCTCATGAGGTTGTTAATTGACCTCACCTTTGAAGTGTTACGCGTGACCAAGACGCGTTAAGGTGGAAGACTTACAAGGCTGGCAAGGCCAAGGATGAAGAAGACAACAGTGGTGAACTGCATCTTGAATTGCGCGTGAAGAACTGTGTGGTCGGTAGTTGTTGAGTACAAGATTGATTGTGGAATGGTCCAAAGTTGAGGTGCTGAGGAGGGAATCAAGTTGAGCCCACAAAATTTATACCCCAGGCAACCCCAAATCTGGCGGTAGGACCAGGCCTTGCACTTGAGCAAACTGGATGGCACGTGAACACCTTGATGGGTGGGTTTATACAGGATATGGAGAGGTTGATGAGCAGTGAATTTGTGTGAGGGCAAAAGCTTGTTACCTTTACATCCAGAAAATCTTCATGGATTCTGCTTGCATGGCCTGTGGATACTTTTGGAGAACTCATATGTTGTTTCCAATCCCAAAGAAATGGTGAAATGATGCTCGTTCTTCCATTCACTGAATTGCCATAAGAATGGTCCAACAACAGCTTTTCCTCATACAAATTACCAACCATCTCTATTGAGCAGCAAATGTTTTCACTGGGGTTTCACGTTTCCACTTTCAAGGACGAAATCAGTATGTGGCCTTAGCCATTACTTCAAATTCCACGTACCCATCTTATCAATTTTGTACATGCAGCGTTTTCTTAAGCAGTGCAATTAGGTGGAGCTCATTTACCTAGTGTTTTTGGTAAATCAATTAAGCTTTTAATTTCGTTCTAAAAAAATTCCATATGCACTTCAATGAGACCCAATCGTAGTTGTCTCTTTTCCAAAATAATGTAATTTGAGACCATACTTCAATCTCTATCAGAGACCCCTCATAAGGATCAGCAATTCATCTAAGAAAGTAAGTGGTTGCCTATTCGCTTAAAACTAGCGAGTTTGGGGACATCAACACTGCGGAAATATCAAACTTCAGAAGTACCCCTCAAGAGTACAATACGAAGTCTAGAAGAAGAAATGTTTACCTGCTTCTCAAGTTTAATGCTAAATGATATCGTCAGAGGTGCGTGAAACGAAGTAGGCGCAGTTTCTAAACTTTATCATTCTCGAGCCTCCTCTCTTGTTATCCTCGAATAATAAAATCAATTACATATCAAGTTCACTGCTTCTACCAAGCTTTTAAACCATTCTTCGCAGCTATCTATGCTCTAAGGAAATAAATAACATAATTTTCAGAGATGCATATTGGCAATCGTGCAAAGATCACAGACAATATTCCTTTCATCTTTCAACCTTGCTATCTTATTCCTTTCATTTCCTTGTAGAAATTCTAGTTATCAAGTCTCTTAGATCTACTGTAATATCAAAATTCAAGAAATACTATACCTGGGCATTACAAACACCGAAACCATAGAATGTGACAGCAAAGCAACTTTTGAGAGTAATGCACCCCCAACCCCCTCCCCCTCTCCTCCCTTCAAACAAAGATTTCATCCCCTTTTATTCATCTCAAAGCAAATAAGAAAATTTCAATGCCGACATCAAGCTTAACCTATTTTAGAATGCGGGGTTAAAATTGGCTTGAGAGAAAGAAATGAATTCACTATGAGCGGAGTCAAACACTTTGGAGCGCAGATGAATCTAGAGTTGGGTTGAATATATTTAGCTGCTAAGGGGGTTGTAACTACGAGTCGCAAGTTTTGTACAGCGAGATTCGGTTTTAGATAGAAATAGGTTCTTTCTTTTGGCATTAGGCGGGCTTAGTAAGGAAGAACTTGAAGTCTCTCTTATATTTTCTTTCCTCTCTTATATATAACCTGTCAAGTAATATGTGAATCGATCGTTTGGTGGCTGCTTCATCACTATCATCAACGTATTAATAGAAGAATCTTACAATGGAGTCGAAGTATTTGATGAATACAAAGCCAATCAATGATATTCTTGCCTTCTGTCAGCTTCTAAGTATAAATTAACCCAGAACTTGTAAATAAAAGCAATGTGCTCCCTGAGTACTACTAGATTTCACTTTTCCTACTCACATCTTATGCCCCTCGTTCGCACACCCACCCCTTAAGGTTATATATCCCGAGTGTTTCTAAAGCAAACCACATTGCTTAGATTACAACCTTTGGAGGGGAGCATGTCCCCCCAGTTGAGTCTACTCGAGGTGGGAGGAAAACAAAAGTCACTCGACACGAGTCAAGAATGCAAAAAACTTCGGGAATGGGAATCCAGTACCATAACAAATATCCATAAGCAAACCAAACCGAAACCGAAATTACCGGTTTCGACAATGAAAGAATTTTAGACAGCAATACTCTCTTCTACAATATTTAAAATCGTAAAAAATAAAAGCCCACGACCTAAAGCTGTTTTCCAAACACCTCGTTACTTTTCAAGAATTTGGTCTCAGTGTACTGCTAAACCCTCACATTCTGCTTTACGGACTAGGCAATCAACTCTCAATTTTTCTTCTTTCCTAAATGGAGTATTCTAGCTTGCGCGAGCTTACGGCACATTTATCGAGACAAAACTTCTTCTTTAAAGCTACACATCTCAGAGGAAGTCACAGTGCGGAACCAAAGGAACTTACAAGGTAATAAAGACATTGACCAGAAACAGATACGCGCAGAGTTTGCAAAAGGCCAAGGAAAAGAATAAATACTAGCAAAAAGATAAGAAGATTCGGTAGTGGAATTATTTTCAACAGTAATACTTTCCTTCTATAAGGTTCTCCTACTTCTCAACTCATTCAATTCAGCATACACTCTAGTATTTTTCCTAACGCCTCATACTTCTTGATCCCGGTCGCTCTCAGTACACCGCTATACATTATTCAAACCCTCTCACAAGGACCATTTTTGTAGTGGCGGTTGTCAGACCGCCTCCCCGAATTGAAAACCCCAGCTTGCAACGCTTTTTATACGAGAAGCCAGTGGACCAGGCTGATGACTACAGCGTCGGGAAAAAGCAAATAGAAAAGGAAATATTTGAATGGTAGAGGAGAAAAGAAGGTCACTAGTTCTTGCTAGCTGTATGTCCACAGTGCAAAGGAACGACCAATATCTTCCTTTTACACAATGAACTCCTACACTGAAACTAATCCTCTCTTCCCCTACCCGGGAAAAGCAAATTTCCCCTCGTGAACTCGCAAATTCGTAAATTCTCACCTCATCGTAATACTGCGTGTAGTAACACGTCGGTGACCGAGTCCCCTACGTTCCATATGCAGCAATATATTGATGCGCTGTACGAGTAACCTGCGGGGTACATTTCCCGGTACACGACTGCAGGTACCAAGCCGGGTTTTCGGGGATTTGCGTACATCTTTTCTGAAGATGGTGATGATTATCTCGGGGCAAGCAGAGGAGTATCCCAATGTATCTCAAGCTCTTGGCTTGAATGTACTCGGTTTGGCATTTAATGTGTCCCGAACCACTATTTTTCGTATGAGATAGGCAGAGTCGCTTTTACTACCAAAAGCCCTTGCAAGCCTCTTAATTTGCCAAGCGATTTGTTAAAGGACTTCAGCAATTGTAAGATTTCAAGCTCTCCAGTTGGCTACAAGCCGCCCTGTAAACCCGATATAAGGTGGATACAGCACCTTGTAATGGGCGCAGGCGCAGTCGGAAGATCTCCAAAGCACTCTAAAACACCCTGGCTGGGCCCACATTAACTGCCAAACTGAGTAGCCACAAAAGAAAACCTATCATGTACTTCCTAATTATATGCATCTTTGTCGTCATCTCGTAGCATGCAATGTAAAAATGTAACTTCGCAGATCCAAGCTACTTCGTAGGTAGCAATGCAAACAAACCCCCATTCCCCCCTCGTGATGAGCATTAGTAAATACGCACCATCCCAGCGCACTCTCGTTGTCCTAGCTTCTTAGAGCAATTCAAAGTGATTATTCTAAACACTTGGAACAATTTAAAATATTAACCCAAGTGTTTAGAATAATCAGCTTCAGTTGTCCTAAAGTATTTACAAGTATTTAGTGCTACTTTTAATTTCTATCGCGAACTCACTCGCCACGACCTGTAATTCCTCACGGAAGAACACATTCGACAACAAGACAAACCAGACAACTTCCACTTGGCACGCGACACCAATTCCCTCCAGGAATAATTCCTATTCGCCTATATAAAAAAAACACCCCGAGAACTCTTGATGGGTCGGACAAAAGGCCGGTAGAGTTTTCTGTTTGAACCACCGCCCCGCTGTCTCCGGGCCGGGCTCAACTCCCGGGGAGGCACGGCCATTTCCCAGTGGAGATGCCAACTGCCAACCTCGATTTTCTCACAAGGCTACGGTTTCATCTTCTCTCCCTCTCTCCTCTATCTCCTCCATCTAGTATCTAGGCCTTTGCTAGGCTCCTATCATGTTTCAACCTCTTATCTCTCAGCTAGTCATAAAAAAAGAATAAATAGCAACACACCTAGAAACAGAGACGTGGTATCAGAGTGCCAAGTGACCCCGAAAGCAACTCAAACGACACACCTCAAATCAACCTATCAAAACATCGCGAAGGGCCACGCCTCTGCATGCTGCCACGGCTAAGGCTAAGGTCTCTCTACAGGTACTCGAGAGAGATATGTGATGCGGTGTCCGGCTTCAAACCTTCTACATCCAGACAGCCGAGAGCCCTTCTGCACGACTTCATGCAATGTTGCGTCTTGGGTTTGCTGGGCGCAGAACAGAAATGGGCAATGAAAAGGTTGCTACAAACAAATAAGGTGCCTAGAAATCGGCAGAAAAAATACTCTGAACATCATCTCAACTCCCAAGACCAAACACTGGACTTGGCGGTGTTCTGTGACCGCTTGGCCGAAGCACTGAAGTGGGAATTGGCATCGGCAGCTGTGTCAGTGAGCTCTTGGGGGTGGATAAATTGAAAGATGGGTGCGACGTGTATTGTTACTTTTTGGCAAGGCTGGGAGATGGTGATTGAGTGCGAAAGCTAAGTTGAGCTTGAGTACGAGTAGATTACATTGAACCTAAACGAAGCCCCTGTCTCGAAGGATTCTAGCAGCTGCGGTAGGCTGGAAAGTCCGACGCAGCTACGTTAGAGCAGTGTAGATTTTAGTCTCTAATAGTATTATAAGATCTTTTACAAGGTATTATATATATATTTTAATTAACTCTTAAGAATTTAGAGATTATAAAACTTTCTATCTACTTCTTTAAAAAGCTCTAGTAGTAAATACTTTAGTTTAATATCTAATATAAATTATTTTAAAATATATACTTAAAAGTAGATAAAATAGAGATATTTAGAAAATAAGTTTATATAGTAGGTATACTTATTTAAAGTACTTCTTTTATTAAAAAGTAGAGTAAAATTATAGATATTTTAAAATAATTATTTTAAACTTAGAAGAGATAGTTAGATTACTTCTTAAATTTTTTTTTATTATAACTAGTAATAAACCTTTTTAAAGTCTAAATAGTAGCTCTAAAGCGCTATTTAGCTTACTAGGCTTTTAATTTTAAAATACTCTAAGTAATTAAAATTATATTCTCTATAATATTATGTATTTTTTATCTATTATTATATTTAAAAGTCTAACTAATTTTCTTATGTTAATTTATATAAAATATTACTCTTTAAGAAATTTTATAACTAAAGAATCTTTCTTTTTCTTTTTATAAAAAATAAAAAATATTAATAGTAATTTTATATTAATAACTATTATATATAAAATACTTAAAAAAATATAAATAGAGAGAATTGTTAGTACGACTTAGTTTGTGATAACTATTATATATTATACGTCTAGTAAAGAGGTTTTATTATTGTTCTTGTTCTTGTTTTTAAAGAGAGAAAGTTAATAATACCCGAAAGCAAACATCTATAGATATAGACTAATCACGTGTACTATGCAACCAGCTTAATCAGGGTTGTAGCAACAAGAATTTTAGCTCTAGACCTCTATAGTTCTTAGCTAAAATATAGACTTTAAAAGTAGTATTCCTTCTCTTTCTTTATATTTTACTTATAGTAAACTATAAGTAGTAGCAAATAGGTAAATTAAACATCTAATTGTTCTAAAATGCCTAGTTGAAGAGTTTAAAAAATATTCCAGGTACTTAGGATAATTACTTAATTTCTTCTAGGAAGTTCGAACAAAGAGAAATAGCAGGCAGGTACGAGGCCGGGTATTTGCTGAAAGCCAGGCCAGGGTGCTCAAGTACCTCCTAAAAAACCAGATGGCGATACTATTACAACCAAAAAGCAAAACTTCTTCGGACAATCTAGGTAGGCTTTACTTAGTATTCTCATTCACTAAACACAGCCTCAGAAAAATTTCTCATTGTATGGATGCTATAGGGCAGGATCGTATCCCAACCAAAATCTACAAGCCTTTTATTTGCTTTTTTCCTTATATTTCTCCATCAGCCTCTCACAACATCACATCACCATCCCATTTACACTTTCAAATCCTTAATCTTTTCAGTCGCATCCGCCGCTGGTGCAGCAGCCGCCGCAGCCTTTTTCTCCTTCTTCCCCTTCCCCTGATCCGGCTTTCCCCAAGTAGTAGAGGTAGAATTCTTAGGTAACTCCTTCGTAAAAGCGATGAACTCCGGTGCACCAGGGAGGTACTTTCTCAAAGGCTCCGGAACATTGAACCCCTACATCCCAATTAGCACCTACATCTCACATCTCACCTCACCCCTAAATCACAAATCACAAGGGATCGCAAAAAACATACCTCCTCAGTCTGGAAATTCTCCAAAAGACAGCAAAGTGCCCGTTCCGTAGCACAAAGCGTCGAATTAAGCGCATGAACATACTTCTTCCGAATTTCAGTCTGCAATTTAGCGCCATATCGAATCTCGAGGGCTCGGGACTGGTAGTCGGTGCAATTTGAGCAGGAGACGAGTTCCTTGTACTCGCCCTGGAAGGGGAACCAGGCTTCGAGGTCGAATTTCTTGGCTGCTGCGTTGTTGAGGGCCCCCGAGACGATGGCGACGACGCGGTAGGGGACGCCGAGGGATTTGTAGAATTCTTCGGAGACGCTGATCATGGAGTCGAAGGCTTCCCAGGATTTCTCGGGGTCGGTGAGGACGAATTGTTCAATCTTTTTAAAGTCTGGTTAGCATATGGGTGGTCAAATGAAGTGGGAAGTGGGAAGATACCTTTTCAAATTGATGGACACGGAAGATTCCCCAAGCATCCTTACCAGCAGAACCAGCCTCTCTTCGGTAGCAAGAACTGAAGCCAGCATACTTAATTGGCAAATCCTTAGCAACCAACCACTCATCCGCATGAAAGGCAGAAATAGGTTGCTCAGAAGTAGCAATAAGGTACTTGTCATTCTGCGCGTCACCATCAATAACCTTGTATAACTCCTCGTCGAATTGCTCCAGTTGGGCCGTCTTCGCCATGTATTCCTTCAACATGAATTGGGGTGTCTGCAATGGCGTATATCCCTGGGCATCCAAGAACTCTAGACCGTAATTGATCAATGCTTGGTTTAGAAAGACACCCCATTTTCGTAGGAAGTAACCGCGGTGTCCAACAACTTTTGCGCCGCGGACTGGGTCGTAACCATCCAATCTTGAAAGAACTTCGTGGTGTGAGAGACATTCTCGTTTCTCGACATTGACGCCCTCTGGTGCCCATTCTCGTTGTAGCGCATTGAAGTCCTATTCTTTACTTAGTTATGTGTCTTGATTGTACCCCGCCAAATTTATCCCGCCTACCTCATCGTTGTGTACTGGTACCGAATCGTGAACAAAGTTGCCAATCGTTCTCAGTTTATTCTTCAAAAGTTTGTCCTTCTCAATCGCAGATTCGTTCATGGCCTTCTTCTCCTTTTCCAGCTCAACCTTCTGTGCTAGCAAGTCGTCCGCATTCTCCTTGGCCTTCTTCTTGGTACCGATTTGTTTTTGGGTATCGTTGATCTTGGTGTTGATCTGCGAAACGTTGTATTGTGCTGCGCAGGACTAATATTAGTATGTGCAAACGGCGTAGCGATATGGAGTCGACTTACTCCTTCGGTGGTCCTCGTAGAGAGCAATTACTTCGTCGACCGCCTCCTCTGGGGCATGTCGGCGTCTCTGTGACTCCTTGATCTTCTCGGGATTTCCGCCCTTCTCGACGATGAAGTCGAAGATGTCGAGCATTTTGGATAGCGATACACTCTGTAAAGAGTGCAGAGGGAAGGGATTTGTGTAGTGTTGACTGCGGAAGGGTGTTGACTCAAGGCGCGTGTTTGGTAGGAATTGCTCACCTCGTTTTGATTGTGGTGGGGGTTTATCGAGACAGGGGCCCGGCCCGGATTAGCAGTCGCGGGGTCATCACGTGAATATTTTATATCTTCCATTCTTTCTGAATTGAGTTGTCAGATTGCAATAGCCAAGTTGTATTTGCTCACAAAGTGTATCATGCCGTTAAATTAGACGCCCACATGTAAAATCAAGCCCTCTCCCAACGCCTGTATGGAAGCTTGCCAAGTTGCCGACCAAAAAATGCCAATCGTAAAAACAAACCACCAGCTCACACAAACCGCATCATCTCAACAGCCTTGAACCTGATACTCGACATCTACTATTCACATAACCAAGCACTTGTTCCCCCCCGTTGGCTCATTGGGATTCTGTGACTTCTCGACTTGTGCTACCATCAACTCAAAAGCTTTGGTGACATTCTCGTCGTATCTGGCGCTGGCTTCCGTCCACGCACAGTTGAAAGACTCGGCGAGTTCCTTTCCTTCTTCCGGGCTGACTTGACGTTGCTCTGGTCTCAGATCACTCTTGTTGCCTACAATGACAATTGGTACCCATTCGGAGCCCTGGAGGTATCGAGTCAGCAATTGAAAGGGTCGGTGGTTGGGTGACGAGTCTCACCAGGTGGTTGAGGATTTTATCCCGGATGACCTGAATCATCTCAAAGGACTGAACCGAGGCGACGGAGTAGACCAACATATAGCCATGGATGCCGATGAAATGCTTGGAATTCAGAATGCTGTACTCGTCCTATTCAGGTAGTCAGCGTGGGATGTCCCCGTTCTCGTCCCACAGGATTTGGGCGGGTGGTGCCATGTGATTCGGGGGGGTGCTTCATCCAAAAAGTGATGGAGTCTAGGATAGCACAGATAGCACAGATAGCACAGAATAAAAAAGTCCTTCTACATACCTGCCCCGCGGTGTCGATAATTTCCGTGGCATAGTCCTGGCCCTTGTGCTTGATGACCTTGCTAAAGGTATTCTCAATCGTCGGGTAGTAGCTCTCTACGAAATGGCCATCGACGAATCGGACGGTGAGTGAGGATTTCCCTACCGATGGAATTAGAGGCAGCGGTGCAGTCAAAGTTGAAGTCGTTGGGTTGAAGACAAAGCTTCTCTTCTCCTCCCCCTTCGTCATGAACATGCGACCGCCACTTTCCTACGTCTGGTTACCAGATGCGCTCAACTCACCAACTGATCGACTTCCGACAATGGCAATCTTGCGTTGCTTTGGAGGCGCCGGCATGACAGGCGACGATTTCTTGAGATTTCCGAGGAAAGGTCCTATTTGTATAGGGATCCTGTGTTGAAGGAGTTGTTGGTCGACTGGAAACTGGCCTGGGACGGGCTAGACTATGCCGTACTGACTGCAAATGCTACCAACTAGTAGATAGATACCTACCCTGAATTCAGGCTTCGGAGCCACTTCGGGGTGGAAGTGAATCACGTGTAGAGGAGCCGACTTCCATTGAGATTCTCTTCGAGAGATCCTAATAGGTAATAGCTAAGTTAAATAACTTAGAGTTATCTTATATCTCTCTTTTACTAATAAATAAAGTAAGTAATATATAGAAGATAGTAAAGAACTAACTTAGTTTAAATAAAGAAGTATTTATATGGTCTAGGACTCTAAGACTACTGGACTATATATAGCTTGTTATATACGGAGGATATAGGCTAGATACCTAAAGACTTAGCTAGCAAGCTAATAGCGACGGCCTGTCGGCTTTCTCCCCGTTCAACTCAGGTTCTGCCTACTGTTTTATTTAGGTCAGCCTAGCGGACTCCCTCGAGCGCCTAAGCGCATTCATCAGATCCCAATCGGTCCTCCACAGGTGCTACTTCGTAGGCAAGCAACCCCTGACCTCCTCTCCAGGTCAGCCTTGCGCTCTGGACTCCGACTAAGGTAGGCTGCCCTTGACCTATTCAACAACTTTTTTCTAAATATCTCCCACTTTCCTCCACACAGACAACCCCCAAAAACTCCTTCGCAAACTATCGCGACTTTACCAACCGACAATCGCATCGACACCCCCCTCATCTGCAACATACAGCTATTCCCTCGCCGCAACCTTTTGGTTGAGGTCGAGAAAGAGACGACCATTACCAGCACAAAAGAGTCATTACACAGCTCGGGCCAAGAAAGCCCTTCAAAGACCGACCTTGCCGATCGAGCTACTGCGCTGCCCTGCACCGCAGGCACCACCTCACCTGCAGAACCACCTTTTGTGTCTCCGCGATGCTTTCAACCTTTCCCACTGGCGAGCGTCAAAAGACTGCCACTTGTAAGTATATCCACAGTCGCCACTTTGCTTCCTTCGATTGCGCAAACTTCTCCAAAACCACCACAACTAACGAGTCATTCTTTCAAAAAGACCGCGGCCAATCCGGTCAATCTCAGCATTCCGACATTGCGAAAGCCGTTCTGAGCACTCGCTCAGTGGCAAGAATGGCGACCCACAATCCCAATCCCAATCCCACTCCCACTCCAGCTCCCCTCGATTTAAACGGCAATGAGGAGGTCCATTTCAAGAAACCTCTTTCTTTCTCTCTTCCAAAACCCGCAATCTCAGACGACAGCCACCTTGCACCTCCAAGATCATTAGGACACGCCTTGAAATCAGTTGGAATGATCAGTTCGGGTCTGCAGAATGGCGTAGGCCATCCTTTGAGTGATACTCCTATGCCTAGTGCCCCATCCACCGCACCTAGTAGCCCACGATTGTAAGTATATATTATTCCCCATATTTCAATTCATCACGCAACTTTTATCCGCAAGCTTTCAAGAGCTTGCTTTTCACTCCTTCTAACTACCCCCCAGCTTTGCGTTCCACGGTATAGAAAACTAACATGTAAACAGATACCCCGTCCGCCAAAACTCGGGAACTGCGACTCCACGAGTACGACCCCCAGCTACAACCCTCAACATTCCCGGCCTCACGAGATCTCGAGTATCACCCGATGGCAAGATTGCACAAAGAGATGTTGGCGCAAAGTTGGTGGTGATTATGGTTGGACTTCCAGCGCGGGGAAAGTCATATATTACAAAAAAGATTCAACGTTACCTTTCATGGCAACAACACGAAACCCGGATCTTCAATGTTGGAAATAGGAGACGTGTTGCAGCAGGAGCTCAAGGACCCAATGGAACTCCATTACCCTCTCCCCCGGGCTCTCCAGCAAGAGTCAGTTCCACAACTTCGATTGCAGCAGTCATGGATGCACCAAGACAGGCTGCACATATTCTTCTCAATGGAATTGACCCAAATCAAGATCACCCAGACTTGTTGAGACTTCCTAGTGCAGAGACAATGGACCAATCTGCCAAATTCTTTGATCCAAAAAATGAAAAGGCTGCTCAACTACGTGAGCAGGTAGCAATCTCAACATTGGATGAAGTTTTGGATTTTCTCCTCAACCAGGGTGGATCGGTTGGCATTTTGGATGCCACTAACAGCACAGTTGAGCGTCGTCAAGTGCTTTTCGACCGCGTCAAGGAGCGAGAGCCTAAACTCGGCATTTTGTTCATCGAGAGTGTTTGTGAGGATAACAAGGCAAGCAAACAACTACCACACTCACTATTTTCTCCTTTTGCTAATTATTAAATAGCTTTTAGAAGCCAATATGCGCCTAAAGCTTCGAGGACCCGACTATAAAGACAAGGACCCAGAAAGCTCCCTCGCAGATTTCAAGAAGCGAGTGGCAGCTTATGAAAGTGCATATGTTCCTCTCGGCAAGTATGAAGAGGACCGAAATATGCAATATATCAAGATGATCGATGTTGGACGAAAAGTTGTTCATCACCAACTTCAAGGTTTCCTTACCAGTGGAATTGCATCCTACCTCTCGACTTTTAACCTTTCCCCGAGACAAATCTGGATTACAAGACACGGTCAATCAATGGATAACTATTGTGGCAAACTGGGTGGTGATTCAGATCTTACCATCGAAGGACGTAACTACGGAACTGTCCTTTATAACTTTATCACCAAGAAGAAGACGGAATGGGAGGTAGATCAAAAGACTCGTCTCATCGCTGCCAATGAGACCGAGTATCCCAAGCCAGGAGATCGAACGCCGCCTTATCCCGAATTGCTCGGAGACTTGGATTCCAAGAACTTTTGTGTCTGGACCTCGATGTTGCAGCGAAGCATCAGCACTGCACAAGACTTCGAGGAAGATGAACAGTACGATGTCAAGAACTGGGAAATGCTCAACGAGATTCATGCCGGTAAGTTCGAAGGCATGACATACGAATCCATCCGGGAGAAATTCCCTGAGGAGTACGCCAAGCGAGCAAAGGACAAGCTCAATTACATCTACCCAGGAGTTGGCGGAGAAGGTTACCTTCAAGTCATCAGCCGACTCCGAGATATGGTTAGAGAATTGGAGCGTATCAAGGATCATGTTCTCATTGTTGGACACCGTTCTGTTGCACGCGTTCTTATGGCATACTTTATGGACCTTTCCCGGGACGACATTGCAGACCTGGATGTCCCTCTTGGTCTTCTCTTCTCCATTGAACCGAAGCCTTATGGTATTGATTTCCACGCTTATCGATACAACGAAGAGGAATTCTGGTTTGATGAGTTGATTGACTACAAGCCTCAAAAAGAAGTTGTCAAGGGCAATTAAATTTTGACTGGCTTCGACACGTTTTTTCTTTCCGACGGAAAACTCCTCCACTCACTCACTACTCGACGAATTTTGCTGGCCAACAAAATCCGCACACTTAATATTTAATTGAGCTTCTTAGAGCTTCATCGACGACATCTATCCGCAGTTCACGACTAGGAACGTTAACTGCCTACTCATCTCACAATCACTTATAATACGCACTTCTGGCACCACATCATGATGATGGTACAACTTTATCGCAAAAGGATTTCTCATTTCGTTGACGGCGATTTGATCTCTTTCACGGTACATACAACGATAATTCGTTTCTCGCGGGCTGCTCTTCTGCAACGACCAAAAAGTTTGCTCTATTCGATTTTAGATTTTTTCCCCTCGGACCCGGAAATACTTTTTTTCTTGCGCGTTCTGGGACCACCATTCGCTGATTGCTTTTTGTTGTTGGCGAGCGGAGTCGAAAAACTACTTCAACCTTTGTCTTTATAGAACGTGCTTCAGAGAAGAATTCTCTTGTCTTTTTGGTTTATCTTTCTTCTTCTCGTTTTCTTCTTTTGGCATTGGGAAACATACGGGCGGCGTTTTTGGGACGGGTTCTTTTTTTTTTTGTGGGAGTTTGGAATGGGAGGGGTGGGACACAAGATTCATTTGCATAGCGAGGGCGGGCATAAATCTAGGGTGTTTGTCTCCTCGGTCTGGTTTTGTACAAATATTTTACTTTGGTGGTATGGGCGTTTTTTTTTTTTTGATTTGGGTACAGGGAGGAAGGGGACTCTTTCTTGTGCGTATACCCAGATTTGATGCGCCTTGTATATTTCATGGCCTATGATGGCTGGCGAGCGAGCGAAGGAGGCAAGATGGCAAGATGGTGTTTGTAGAATAGGTAGAGAGGGGCTTGAGCTTGCCAGTATCTTGACCTCTGCACTGGATTAGAGAGATGATTAATGGTACCCAGCGTAACTGCATGGATTTTTGGATCTTCTTTTGCATGGCATGACTGAGATGTGATTTAGAAGTGTACGTTTGAATGAACCAGCCTTTAATATTGAAGAGGGCTCTGCTCTGATGCTATTACCATTTAACTGCAAAGGATAATCGCGTGAAGAGCAGAGCATCATATCTTTTTGCATGTGGGGGCTGTGACGCCGTCACGATGCCGAGGACCCTTGCTCTTGTGAGTTGAGGGACATGGAGAACTAGGTACGAGAAGAGACAAACAGATTCACCCTCAAACGAAGACCACGATTCCCTTTTCCTCAAAACGCTACTCCCTCCTCTATTCGCTTGTTTGGACCGAGAATAGAGCGACAGTGAATATAGAGAGGTCAGAAGGCTAGGGGGCTAGCTGTAGGTTGTTTGCTTGATAGGGAGGGGAGAGCTGGGAGGAGCTTTATGCGCGACCTTTTCTCTGGCCATCTACCACTGCTGCATTTGTCAAGACGATTGTTGGGTTTGGATTTCGGGGTTGTGAGTTCTTTCTATTTTCTGATTTCTTGTGGTTTTTGTGTTTGCGCATTTCATTTGGCCTTTTGCTTTTTGCGAGGCTTTGAGGGGAGGAGGCTTGATGTGACGTTTGCGGCGACAGACGAGGCTGCAAACCCCAATCCCAGAACAAAGATCCAGCCCACCCTCCCATTGAAGATTTGGAACGAAGCGGCGATCAGAATTGGAATTTGCAATTGGGATAGGGACTGATGGGAGATAGAAGACTCGAACTACGAGGATTCTTGCGATTTCTAGATACGGATACGCTGGTTACGCCTGTTACGCTCGAGAGGACGCTCGAGAAGGATATATCTCGAATTCTGGAGCGAGAGGGAGGAGAGATTCTTTGAGGGGCATCCGGTCTGGAACTTACAAAGGTTGCGACAACGAGAGGATATCGGTACAAAGACCTGCGATTGCGAACTCCTTACCCGCGTACGCATACTCGGTATCCAGCCTCGTCTCATATACAACCTCCCAAAGACGATCTCGAATCCACGAACGCACCTGCCGTACCCAGGCCGATCGGAAGCATAGTAGAGGATATCACTGGCAAAAAAGAACCGCAACCATGTCCTCAAGTACCAACAAGAAACGCAAGATGTCGACGGTGGAGAAGGAGCAGAAGTATTATGGTGTTAGGGCGGGTCATACACCGGGTGTTTATGAGACTTGGAAGGAGTGCCAGGAGATGATTACTGGGTTTAAGGGGGCGCAATGTTTGTTACTCTTCTTTCCTTTTCTATATCCCCTCACCCCTCTGCCTATGCCCTCCTTTGCCTATCCCCCCTCTATACCTTCCCCTCCTTTGCCCCATCTCCCCTGTCTGATCAGCCCCCCCCCCCCCCCCCCCCCCCCCCCCCCCCCCCCCCCCTCAACCAGCCCACTCCAGCCAAATACAGGAGCTATATACTAACCCAGACCGAAAAACCACAGACAAATCATTCACCTCCCTCCAAGACGCCCAAGACTTCACAGCCGGCCGCCCCATCTCCTCCTCAAAAGGCGGCAAGAAACCGGCCGAAGACCGCTTCTACGGTGTCGCGGTGGGCCATAAACCAGGTGTCTACTCGGAGTGGAGCGAGGCGCAGGAGCAGATCCTGGGTGTGAAGGGGCCGAAGTATAAGAAATTTGGGACGAGGGAGGAGGCGGAGGAGTTTGTTAGGAGTGGGGGACGGAATGACAGTACAAGTAAAGGAAAAGATGATGGGGAGAGGGTGGCTAAGAAGGCGAGGACTGAAAAGGGGAGTAAAGGCGGTTGGGGGAAGGAGGGGGTTGTTAAGGTTTGGACGGATGGGAGTTCGAGGGGGAATGGGAAGGTTGGGGCGCTTGCTGGGGTTGGGGTTTGGTTTGGGGAGGGGGATAGTAGGTACGTTTTTTCTTCTTCTCTTTGGCTTTTCTATATATCCATCCTCCTCGCTCATTCTCCGTTCCTCTCCGTCTGATCAGCCCTCCCACTAACCTCCTCTCTTCCACAGAAACATATCCGAACCCCTCCCCGGCTCCCCCCAAACAAACCAACGCGCCGAATTGACCGCCATCCTCCGCGCCCTCGAAGTCACACCCCCGACTCAATCTCTCGAGATTATATCAGACTCGAATTACGGCATCAACTGCACGACCTTGTGGTATAAAGGGTGGGCCAAGAATGACTGGAAGACGAGTACGGGAACACCGGTTATGAATAAGGATCTTGTTGTTAAGATCCGCAAGCTTGTTGATGGGAGGGATGAGAGGGGGGCGCTGACGAAGTTGACGTGGGTTAGGGGGCATGAGGGGGATGTGGGGAATGAGGGGGCGGATGGGTTGGCTGTTGAGGGTAGTAAGATGGCGAGGAAATGAAGGGTGGTTTTAGGGATGAGGGGGAGGGGAGAGTGTATGATTGATGGGGAGTTTTGTGAGATAGTTGTGTGTAATATGATGGTTTTTTGGGAAAGGAATGGGAGTGTGAGGCGTGGGAATATGGCACTGGTATTCTGGTCTCTTGTTACTTTGGCTGATGTTATTTTTGGGTCAGGCTTAGCTTTGCTTTTTTCTTTAGCTCGGGAGAATGCTTTGCTATGGCATGCCATTGTCTCCCCTTTGCTGAATTTTCGAATTTTTATTTTTTTGTTTGCTGAATTTTGAAATGCTAGCTTATGTCTTTCTCGTGGCAAGGGAAGTTTAAAAAGCACTTGGGGACTGCAGTTCTGAAATAAGCAACAGACGAACATAACCACCAGATGCTACATTGGTCTGGAAGTAGCTCAGCCAGTGGCGTTGAGGGAGGATGATGAACAGAGGATGTCTTATTCTTCTTCGTAACGTCGTAAGCGAGGTGCGTGTGTTTTTTTCTGGAAGGGATTAGGGTGTTTGTGTCGACTTTGGAGTGGGTTTTGTTGCTGTCGATTTGGGGGTTGTTGTCGAATCTTTGGTTCTTGGTTGTTATACATTTTTTGGGTCTTGGGGAAGTTCCCGGGGAGGTGTGAGGTTGTTTTTCCTGCTAGCACTTTTCTTTCACCCCCTTTGCACTACGGAGTGGAGCACTTTTCAATCCCTGGATGCGGCAAAGCATGTCTCTGGTGTTTGTCGCATTCTTGGACTGGTCTTCTTCCCCCTCTCGCGAGGTGTATTTATTTCTAGGGAGAAGGATTTTGGAATACTACTTCTGTGGCCCCTCAATTTCACCCATTCCATATTTCTTGCACAAGAATCAGAAGGGATAGGCTCGAACTTTCTTCTGAGTTTGCCTGGTAGACCTTACTTCATAGAATCTCAAACAATGCAAAATATTATTCGAAAAGGCTGGGAGAATTGATTCCTGGTTCTTCCAGACTAGTTCGGGTAAGGAGTTCGATTATTCGAGAAGTTGGGGATATTGGAGGGCAGAGTAGGTTAACTTGGAAAAAAGAGGGGATCTCTTACTTGAGGGTGTGAAAGGTGCGTTTTGGGCTTGCTCTTTTGCAAAAATTGGGGAGATTGTGTTGTGTGAGGACTTACTGGAAGAAGTTTTTAAGGGTGAGGGGAGGAGGTTAAAAGGGAGCTACGAATTTGAGTTTTTGGTCTATGGGTCAACAATTTGGTGTGGGACGAGAGTATATTGTGGTGGAGAGGGACAGTGGAGTTTGTAGCGGTGCATAGAGACTAGATCTTTGAGGAGGGAACAAGAATTTGGAAACGTTGGTAGGGTCGTCGACTTTTTATACGATTTTGAGATGGAGGGTAGAAAGAGGAGGTGTTAGTGTCGATAATTATTTTGTTGTCGATTTCTGGGGTTCCAGCTAGTAAGTTGTGTCAAATCTGGGAATGTTGAATCTAGATGTTTTTCATAATTTGAAATTGTGTTTACTTTACGTTTGTAGGTTCCTCCATTAAGGGAAGTAAGATGATATTCTTGTCTAGGGGGTGTAAGCTGAGCGGGCCACTGGCTGGTCGTAGTGTTATTCTTATTCTTAGGCCGTGGGCGGTGGATGATGAGAAAAGGGTTCGAAAAGAGAGGTTGATGAGACAGCGGGGTGAGTGGAGTTAAATGGGAATCATGCCTAGGTAAGTTCTTGTGCTATCCTTTTTGGGATAATAGTTTATGATTATTGAAACTTGAAATGAAACTACTTATCAAACTCCCTAGTCATAGAATATAAACTGGTTTTTATCCTTCTCTCCATTCAACACGCTTGACTGGTTGATATACCCCGTCTATATCTTTTCCCTGGAGACATTAAAACAGTTCTCGAGGAAGAGCAGCACCAAACGCTCCGTGTAAGCTGGTGTTCGCGTGGTACAAACCGAATGATGATAGAAAGGCGGTTGCTGTTAGTTGGAAAGTAGAAATTTTCCTAGATGCTTTGTGAAGTAAGAAATGCGAGAGGGGGTTTAATGAATAACTATCTACTGTCGAATTTTGTTTTGCTGTCGGACTCTTTCCTTTCGTATTCTGTCATCTCGGGGATATAAATTATGCTCCATTTCGTTGTTGTCTTCCGGAATTTTCCCCTTGATTTCTCTAACTGCATATTGATGTTATTTCAGAAGGACACTCCCGATTACTTGACAGTGAGAGATTGGCCTAAGCACTTTGTGGGAAGCATGATCTTTCTCAAATTCTCGTTCGGTCCTCTTTAACAACTCTCACAGACTAGTTATCTTAGAAGATTTGAGACAATTAAACCTAAATGATTTAGGAGAATTGAACTCTATAAGCTCTTGTTATTCCGAGTTCTTGGGGCTGTAGCTGAGCAAATGAGAAAGAGTTCTGTTCCTGAAATATGATTTGAGTCGTGTTAATTTAGTGTGTTTTTTCCTCAGATGATGAACTAGTGGAACCTAAATGACAAAAGATTATCCATGTTATTGCTTCAATGATCATTTCTAGAAGAGATTCTACTATGCCCAGGAGCAGCGATAACACCCTTCTACTGAGGGTTGTGGAGAAATCGAGCAGTGATGATGGAATATTTTTGCATAGACAGTATTTAGCATGACCAACTTCGAAAACCCCACAGCCTCTGGGACAATCCACGCCACGAATTACCTAGGCCACTACTCTAAATTATGCAAGCCTCTTATAAAACAAACCCCCCTATCCCCTCCTAATTGAAAAACGAAAACTTCACTCCTCTTACTACACGATACACAATACAAGCAAAGAAGGATGGAAGCCATCCTTGCGCACTTCAAATCTCAACTTCAAGAGCTATTTACGCCTTTGAAACACTATACATTCTTTCGCAAGGTATGTTTTAGGGAGACGGTAGTATTTGTTGTTGTAATTTGGGTATGGGATAAACTGGATCCTGCTGGGCAATTTATAAGTGCACTTCTATTTTTTTGTTTTGATATGCAGTGAATGTCTATGATTGAGAAGCGAGTTAACTTGAAGTAAAAGTTCTCTCGTGTTTCTAATAGTGTTTGAGCCCCTCGATACGTGATTCTTGATTGCACTGCAAAATGGCTGGGTGCTTGGCTTCTCCCTGGAAGTAGATATTGAATGATCATCTCAAATGTAGTGAAGAGATATGAGGAGATCCCTATGTTCAAAAGCTGCCATCTTCCATACCATAAGCCGAAGCTCTAGAGGCAATGTATGTAGCCACCACTTTCACCTTGTCACATCGAAGGAACCGTCTTATATAGTACCTAAAACTTGAAGGTGCATAGACTGAAAGGATTTATAGTTCTTTCATACAATTTCGATGTTCTGGGTGTGAGAAATGTGCTATGGTATATTCAAGTGAAGAGGGTAGATATCGATAATTAAACGAGCTTTTGTATGGATGAAAGGCATAGAGACCATCTAAGTATCTAGAAAGCTCACAGAGCATTCGCCTATTGCCACACGTCTCAACCCATTCACATCTCTTCTCTGGTTGCTCACTTCCCACAATTTCCGGTCAGCGCCCCAGCTGGTTTATTACACTGTCCACCTCCCTGTTTATCATTAGCACACATCCTAAGCCCCTCTTTGTCATCGCGAACTTACAGAAAGTATACAATCCCCGGCATCAAAACACACAGCACCTGTTGCAGCCGGGGCTTTGGGAGCCGTGGACCCAGCTGGTGCTTTGGGGGCTGTAGATGGGTTCGAAGCTGGTATGGAAGCCACGGGTGTGGCTGCTGCTGCTCCTGGTGCGCCACAGGTTCCGAGGAGAGCTGTGGCTGGTTTGTTGCATTGGCCGCCGCCCTGTGAGGAGTTTTAGCGAGTACTCATTATTCAAAAGGTGATAGGGGTGGTACGGCGAGAATGCAATCCCCAGCATCAAAGCACATAGCACCCGCAGCTTGCGGAACGGCCAGGACAGCCCCTGAGAAGCAGGCTGCGAGGGTGAGGAGGGAAAGCGTGGTGCGCATTGTGCTGTTTGTTTACTTGGTTTGAGGCTCGAAAACTGTACGAGGATATCGGAAAAAGATTACGAGAACGAGAACGAGAATTACGGATCTACGTAGAGAAACAGAACTGTTAGGTGCCATTGCTGAAAGCCCCAGACTTATAGAATCCCCGAGAGGGGGTTCGGGGGACAAAACTAGAAACGGGATCTAGCTTGCCGTGCTGGTGTGACGGCTTGGTTTGGAAATTTTAGAGATACATGACAGCATTAAAGGGGGATGACAGCTGGAGTCAAAACGAAACAGCTCTCGCACGGTCCAGATGTTCGGCTCTGACAGCTCTGATGCGTCTGAGTGTTTCCTGGGGTCGGTGCACTGCTAAGCGAGACCGTATGGAAGGAAGCTCTGAGGCCTGGCGTCTGTTTAAAGTTGTTTGTTTCATGATGGAGAGTCTGAGGGTATTTTTAGGGGACAGGCGGTACGAAATACTATTGAGGCTGATAGCGGCACTTTATGTGAAATGGGCCTTGAACGTTCGTACATCGCTAGTCGTTAATTCTTTTCTACTCAAGCACCCCTCTCTAACCACTTGACAAACATATCTCAAGATTCTGTCAGAATGTGGTGAGATATCTTCTTCGCCAAGTCATCTATGCAAAGTCAGTGACCATCACTCGGTTCTCAAACCAGATACCATCATAAAAACTTACAAATAGTTGATTGAAGACTGAGAAGTGAGCTAACTTGAATTGATAGGGACTGAGAAGTAGTGACGAGAAAAAGTCATAGATCAGGCTCTTGCGACGAATGAGTATTAATTCTTGCGTGTACAAAAGATCTATTGGTTTACCCTAGTAACCATGGGCGTGGACAGGTATATTCCCAGAAATAAGTTATTAATGCAGTGTGTAATGAGTTTCTATTTTGATATTTAGCTCTCCTAATTGTTTTCTATGAGGGACTTGATGGTGCTCCAGTTCTTGTGATGTTGAAAATTATAATCTATTTTATTTATATACGTAGATTGCCAATTACTGCTTCGATATGATATCTAGTGGAGTATCTAGTAGGGGAGAGGGCGGGGGTGGAGTAAGAATATTAATTAAGAGCAACTTTGAGAGATTGTAGGAAGAATAAAGGCACAGAGGTTTCTTTGTTTCTTTCTAGGTTTTCTGTTGACTCCCCTGGTAGACTTTAAATGTAGCAGCAAAGTGATAGGTACATCTCCGATCTTCCCGTTTCTTAGTCTATGTCACAATTTAGACTACTAGCCTATCAGATACTCAAAGCCAATTGAAATTCATTATTGCATAGATCTAGGTCAATATCCGTAGGATAATATTTTGAACGATGAAATCACAGCTTTCTACTGACGCTTGTCTTGTTCAGCGTGTGCTCTATGACAAGACAATTTGTCACAAAGAGACTCAACCTTTGAGGTCATATCTCTTATTCATACTTCAAAAACAACGCTATTATCGACCTATACAATTCCACAAGTTTTCCTCTCATACTCAAACCCTTACAAGAAGATCCCTGTTTGAAATAACACCCACACATAGCAAACATCTAAGAAATACATTATATAAACATGCCTGTGTCAAGCGACAAGGGCTGGAACGATTTCGAAGCAGCCCTTTTAATGTCCGTCTGGCCGCATGAGGGTTACACCTACGGGTGGATTGCTGAATACATGAACAGCTGCATAACAATTCGACGCCTTCAACACCGCCGTTCGTATACCGCTGACGGCGTACACCATTACCGATACCAGAGCAAGAAAAGGTTGTTTGACGTTTGAGGACATGATATGGTACGAGCGAAAAGGCATCTTGAGACTGTTGATGGAATCCTCGCTGTGATGAGTATTGGGGGGGGAGCCTAAGGGCGTTATCTCCTAAGATGAGGTGAGTTTTGCTGTTGAGGATTTGGTTGAAAATTAGAGGAGTTTAAAAGTACTAAGCTGACGATTCAGTTAGGAAACAAAAATCGCCAATTACCCAAGTAAATCAATCCTCTTCCTCGAATTCCGATCATCCTCTCTGTGGACATATAATAAAAGTTGTTAACCTAACGATTCCCTTTCTTTTGATAGCAAAGCGCAACTCTTAAATGTAGATCGTCTCTTCCCATCATTTGCAAAAATCAATAAAAGAACTAAGCTCTTTTCTGAACTTGGTATCGCCCAACGGATGTTTAATAATTGCACACTATTTCTTTTAATTGAATATTTTCATTACATGCAAACCCCCCACCCCTGTCTTCTAACTATCTAAGACTTTCCCCAAGAAAGGCTCTCGGGAAAAATCAAACGTAAACCCACCTTGCACCTCAGGTGTTTTCGTACTAATTAGGAATTTTGTTGCACTTCGTAGTAGATAAATTGATCTACTTCGTGATACAGAAATCTTTGTCACGTGTTTGTAATGTTTTCGTGAAAGTTTTCCTCTGAAGAGGAATGAGGAGGAAAAGGTTCAAGGATTGGAATCGTCTTGTCTTTCTGGTTGTGATACCAGATAACAATGCTTTTTAACAAACTTTTTAACGAGAATAGGGGAAGCTTCTGAATTTTGAGAGTCAAGCAAGGAGGTTGAAGTATTTATAAATCCTCTACGAGGCTACTAAAAGTTTCCTGCACACTAACAAAAACATCGAACAACCAAACAAGTGCGTTTGGGAAGGAGAAACTACTCTCCAAAATCTCCCTATGATTTAGCTTTACAGGGCAGTAAGTAGTAATTCAAGAACCGCTGCTTTCGATGTTCGTGAGATGAATACTTGAGTTTGAGATTCTTGACGAGGAGTACGGTATTTTACTGCCGAATCTTTCGTTACTGTCGAAATGAAAGTTCAGTCATGAATTAATTTGAATGACTTTTCAGTTCTGGCTTTCGGGTCAAGCTGAGATGCCTATATCTTTGCCCAGAGGCGAAGTAGTCTGCAGGTAGAGCACGTCCTTGGACTCTGTTACTTTCCCGGCCATGTTCCATTTTACTCGCAGGTCATTTATAAGTTTCCTTGCTGCGAGGGGTAAGATGGGTTGAAACTATGACTGAAGGAAATCTTGAAATATTTACTTCCTAAACTATTCATTCAGTCGTAAATTACAAATCATCACATTCGCTCTCAAATCAATCTACATGTGTATCTTCACCTCACCCTCCCCTCCCGTGGGCGGAGGAGCCGTAACATCCTCCAACTTCAACCCCAAAACATCCTTCGAACTGCCTCCATATCCACTTCCCTTAGGTTTAATCTCATAATCATCATGTTTCTTGCCAGTACCCAATTTATCATGCATACTGAACTTCTCAATCTGTCTCTCCACCGACCAAGTTTTCAAGTTGTTGAAGTTCTTGCACATGTGCGTTCCCCATGGTGAAGGATTATTTCCCTTCGTTGGGTGGTAGAAGAAGGATGTAGGTGCGGTGTCGCCAAAGCATTGGAGGGTTTGGCGGATGTGGTCTATGCAGTGATCTTTGGAATTTGTTAGTCTGGCATTCAGGGGAGGGGAAGAGACGTGGAGAATGAGAGGGATTAAGGAATGAAAAACGGAGGGAGGGGAGAATTACCAATATGAAGCATTTCAACGGTATCATAATTGATTCTCCCATCTTCATGTTTAGTCCAAATCTTGGGCCAACGTTCTGGGTACATCATTCTTCTGAGCGTATTGAGACAATGTAATTGATGCCAGACATCGAGCATAATAAGGGATTTATCTTCGGAGTCTGGGACTGGGACGGTGGGGTATGGGAGGTTCTTTGCTTCCTCATTTGAGATTCCCGTTGTTCCGACTGATCCAAAATTAGCTGAAGAACAAGGGATTGATGTGCTGGGAGGTGGAAGTACAATTGTATAGATCCGACCACATTTTATCTTTCTCATCGGTTGGGAACCCCATATATTCTCCTTTATCCCAGAAATTCCACGTGAATTCTTTCTCCTCATATTCAATAACATCTTTCGCAGGTGCTACCAATCGTTAGCCTCTCTCCAACAAACCCCGAGAAGTTCAGGTTATAAAGCATACTATAAAGATTCCCGAGAGAAATGTCCACTGGTTTGGAAATCCAGGTTCTCAAAGCTTGAAGCGTAAACACCAACAAAACAGTATAAAGAGCAGCAAGATGAACCCTCGAAGGTGTGACCCAGCTCTTTCTTGGTACCACTAATGGAAATTCCTTATTCACATCATCAGAGTTTAGGAGACCTGCTGAGTCGCTGTTGCGAGAAGAACTTGAGCTTTCGTAGTCGTCTTCGTAGGATTTACTCATTTTGAAAGATTGACTTGAGTTCTGATGCAGAGATGAGGAAAGCAATGAAGAAAGTGATTCAAGAATGAATAAAAAGTTGGGAAAGAAGAAGAGTACCAAAAAATACTCTCAAGAAAGTTCATCCGTCTGACAACTCCACTTAAAACACTAGAAATTAGGCATTCTCGCATGATGCAAAGTCCCACTCCAAGCATCATCCACAAGAGGGCATTCAAAAAAACATCCCCCAGAGAAACATGATACCAAAAACCTCTTTGTGACGACGAAATAGAATCCTACACATATTCAAAAACCAAACTCTGGGTAATATCCGGCGCCACCAAAGGTGATCTCAGAAGGCAGGTCAACTAAATCCCAATCCACCAAGAGAATGCTGGTATCCCAACCTCCACCATAATCATACGAGCAAGCGGTGAAGTCGTTAGCTGAAAGTGAAGGTATACAGATTACCTATTGGTACCAAAAATAAGCGAGAACTCGGTGATAACCCAGCTTAGACCGAAAGGAGAAGGTCGCAACATAAAAATACCAAGCTTCCTCCCGGTGGGATCGGGGAGTCTTAGTAACAAATTAAATAAGAAGCGAGCTTATAAAATATTGTGATCCACTCGATGTACTGCTGCAGCTAGTTTATGTGCGAAGGAGCACAAAGGTTACATGGAGAAGTGAGTGATGTGCAGGTTATACGAGCTACGAGTCTGCATGAGGCTGAATCTTACCACCCAGCTGCCACATCGAGTTAGCCATCTGTGTGAACGGGTGAGATCTCCGGCCGGTAGATGGGGAAAAAGATAACCTTAACTAGATCTAGTAGAATACGGCGATAGCGGCGCAAGGTGGAATGTGGACGGAGGATCTGGGGAACTTGATAATCCCTGGAGAACTTGGTACGTGCGAGACGAGCTGGTTACTTGTTATGAACTAGTCTGTCAACAACACAGGTTATCAGTAACCAAATATGGTTGAAAGACAAGCTTACAATATGTATACCAAGCTTCGTTGCCATTGTGCTTGAAAGGCTGCCCTAGATTTTGCAAGTAATTTTTCCATCCAATTAAGAAGCTACATACTAATTTTGGTTCCAGCGCCTTGGAGCAAAACAGGAACCAAACGTGGAAACGCGGGGACCCTGTAAAACGTAGACGTGCAGTCAAAACAAGCTTAAATCGATCTCGTATAATAGCCCCCATCTCCTCGATTGCGGGAGATTCATCACTGGCAAACTTGTGGAAAGGAGTGCTACCAGTGTCAATGACATTGCACCACATTACTTTTCCACTTAAATTTATTCGTGCTAACAAGCAAATTCGCAAGTTCTATGGTCAAAGGCAGATCTGGATATGAATAATAAGCTTTGCCACCCGAAAAGCAACCTTGCAAAAACATTACATGAGAAGATGACCACACAGCGGACGAGATTGTAGTCCTTTCAATCACTTGGCCTCGTAATGATACGTCCAAGATCATAAGTAGCTGCCTGACGAATTTCCAAGCACGACTTCAAAAATTCAGCGACGCCGTAGAAATCTCGGAACGTCCGTAAAAAGAACGCAACCAATTCTAGCCACTCGATCACAATCTAAACAACAACAGAGCATGCAATGTAAGCGCTAAAGAATCAAATGTGCCGCCGAACTAAGGGTTGCGGCGTAGTTTTGCGCCGCACCCACTGATAAGTACACACGAAAAAACCTGGAGTCTTGGCCCTCTTGGAATGGCCACCGGAAAGCTTCGCATGAACGGTGCATGAACGGTTCGCACATTGATCACTAATTAGGAAACGGACGAAGGATTAAGTCGGAGGATTCCATAATTTTTGGTGGCACGCTTTCTTGGAAAAAGTGCCATGAAGTCTACAAGAACGCCATGGAAAAGACTAACGAGCGAGCCCCTGATCAAACAACTCGTAAATATAGTTGTGAATTGTAAATAGATCGTAAATAGTGACCAACCACCAGAGACCCGCTTATTCTCAGAATAAGCTCTCGAGATCGTCGAGGAACAGTAACCAAGCATGCATTGTAAACTTTCCTGACATTGCAAACTCCTGTTCAGTCATCGAGTATTGTGAATGTTCACTCATACTTCCTTCGAACATAAGACACTTGAAATATTTCTTGATTTTTTGTAACTTCGAAAATCCCAGTACGAGCCCTTTACACAACTAAGTCCACGAGAATAAAACTGAAGAAAAACTAACAATTTTAGCAATGACATCAAAACACAATTACGCCAAAGTCGAGGAAGACTCAAGAGCTTCATCACGAACAAGCTTGGTGGAGCATGAAATCAAACGACCATGGAAAACCCTCCTAGCAACCGCCATTGCAGCAGCCGTGCTTTCGAGTTCCTTGACTATCGCTGTCATGACAACTTTGTCTCCCCATGGTTTTTCCACAGTACACCTCGGACATCCATCGATTTCACACCCAGCAGCCAACACAAATTTAATACCGTCGCCAGTGCCGATAACACCCAGCTCAATTCCAGATGCAGAAAGACCAAACTGTGGAAACTCCCTCGAGGAAGCAAAAGCTCTAGGCTGCGAATTCGACCCCCTCAGTGTAGCATGGCTCCCACCAGGATGTCCACGCGACGGAACCGACGAATTCGTCGATTTCCAAGGGAATGGCACAAAATGGAAATACTGGCATGACAAAGAAGGGACAAAGGAAATCATGACACCCCATGAAATGGCTCACATCGGGAAAAATGGAACATACTGGACGACCCAACGGGAGCACATCACTCATTGCGCATTTATGATGCTACGCGTTCACCGCGCGATGGAACGGGGGGACGGAAGAGGAGATATGCTAGTTAGGAAGTATGCTCATTCCAAGCATTGTTTGATGTATTTAGTTAAGTTGGCGAGGGGCAAAAATGATGATAAGATCACAACCTCTGGAAACGTGGGATTTGGGAATTGCTAAGGTTCTGGTTGTAATGAGGGAATTAGATAGACTGGGGGAGGGAGGGGCCGGGTTGCGGTATTTTTTTGACTCCGCTTCGCAAACTTGTATTATTTCGAAACGAAATCAAAACTTTTATTTCCAAACTTCACCCAGAAAGCGCCGTGACCGGAAGAAAAAACTAGAGCTGCATTAAACTGGCAAGTGCAATATAAGAATGAACCAGTTTATAGAGCTACGTAAAAATTACGCCCACCCTAGTAGAGACTTTACTATGAAACTCAAAGTGCTGGACTTAGTCATAAGCGATGTGTCCCACATAAATAACCTCGCCATGAGCTAAAGAACAAGCTAGTTTCAACTCAAGCAAAAATAATTGGTAGGATGAAACTGATAGCTGCAATTCTTGGATCTTCCAACTTTTGGAAGGTGCCTTTGAATTCTCCACAATCCTTCGGATTTTTGGGGGTTCTCGTCGCCTACAGATCTTGGCTAAGTGACACAGTGAGCATTACTGCTTAGCACCAGCTCGGTGTCTGACGAATGAGAAGACAGGAAATGCAATTATCGATACCATAGCACGCAATAGTGAAAATAAATGCATCAACATGTCATACAATCTAGCGGGAAAAGTAGAAATTTGTCTAGAATGACCCAGGTCATCCAAATACGAGCCAAGAAAGTGTGCTGTGGAACCCAATGGTGCATTTTCACACATCCCTTGAATGATACCTTGTGTCTCTAGGTAACTGCACGGCGCATTCAAACGAGGTATAGGAAAATCAACGAGGGAAAAAGATGATCGTGCTGACCGCCTTAGGCTTCACGAGACTGACCGGAGCCAGAAACTGTGATTTCGCTCCCTTGAAGTTTCTTGAGCCGATGAGAAACTGTGGTATATAAACCAGCGTCCGATCCAACTTGAAAACATCATCAGCATTCATTCACTTCTTCAACTTTCAAAATCCACTTCCAACAATCCAAATCCAAATTCAAGATGAGAGCCAGCATTCTTCTTCTTACGGTCGCCCAGGTGATGGCAGTTCTTGCCTTCCCAACAGGTAAGCTTGAAAATTCTCTTTTGATTGTCATTCTTCTAACACTTTGTTAGCAGAGCCAGCATACCCAGCTGCAGCTGGTAAGAAACCAATCTTTTGTTTTGGCAATTGCAAAGAAAAGTTCACTGACATATACAAACAGAGGTTGAAGCTCGTGCCCCGGCTGAGGATGCTGAAAGTGTCGATTTGGCATGGAAAGCCTCATATATCAAGCGTAGCGAGGATATTGACAACGCCTGGAAGGCTAGCTGCAAGTTTCCCCTCGTTCCATATCCCCAGAAAAGTATACTGATTGCGAGGTTTTGTAGACATCAAGCGTAGCGAAGATATCGATTTGGCATGGAAGGCATCTTATATCAAGCGCAGCGAGGATATTGACAACGCATGGAAGGCTAGCTGTACGTTCCCACTCACCATTTAGGTTCCTAGAAATTTATGCCGACTTCAATGTAGATATCAAGCGCAGCGAGGATATCGATAACGCCTGGAAGGCTTCGTACATCAAGCGCAACGAGGACATTGACAATGCCTGGAAAGCTAGTTATATCAAGCGTAGCGAGGATATTGACAACGCCTGGAAGGCCTCGTACATCAAGCGTGAGGCTGCCCCTGCCGAGGATGCTGAGAACGTTGACTTGGCCTGGAAGGCTTCGTACATTTGATTTAGAAAATCAATGCAGTCTATAGAGTGTGCGATTAGCACTATCAGATGTATAGAGGACGAAGAGGGGTGGAACCGTAGATAGGGACAGCGAGAGTGCAAAGAATCAATAAAAACAATAAACCATCTACCTCCCAAAATCTCGAATGTGGAATGCCATTGTTCCCCTTTGCGAAGCAAAGATATGCTAGTCATATGTCTCCTTTTCTTGGATTTCTACTGGGGTTTCCCAGAGAACAGAGACATTTTCACAGCAAAATGAAGTATTCTGTTGTGGAAAGAGGTGGTTCAAAGGAAAGGACTAAGATCAATAGACTTGATGGTAGGTAGGTTTGGTGGAAAAACCTCCATTTTGGACTTGAGAATCTAATAGTTTTGTCGGTAGTTGTGTTGTGTTGGAGTTGATCAAGAGCAGGGAGCCTTCGGAACGAAAGAACATTAATCCGATGGACATTAAAAGCGGCAGTAAATATGAGTAGGTACGCCTCTAACTTTTTAGGACAATTCAAGGTAATTATTCTAAATACTTGGAACAACTTGAAATATTGAGCCAGGTACTTAAGATCACTAAGGTTCAATTTCTCTAAGATATGCTTAAAACAACAAGTATTTATTTACTGCTACCTTTTAATGGGCGGTGTACCCGCAAGTGCGTCATGGCCTTCGTCTGAGACCAAAGTTCAACAACACCACAACTTTCAAAATCATCCCCAATTGCGCCATGTCTTTCCTCCATAATCTTGAAGGCGCCCTTAACAAAGGCAAAGCCAAGTTAAAGGAGTTTACAGATGGCCGTACTGCCCAACAACCGCAGCAGAACCAGCAATACTACAACAATCAACCCCCGCAGCAGCAGTATCCAGGTGCACAACAACCGTACTACCCTCCTCAACAACAGCAACAATACTACAACCCCCCTCCTCCTCAGCAGCAACAGTCGTATCATGGAGCTCCTCCTCCAGTTCCGGCCTGGAGCAAACCGCAATCCCCGCAACCTCCTATTCCTTCCTCAACCAGACCTCAATCTCAAATGCAGCCCTACTGGCAACCACATTTCGACCCATCTCTCCCCATCTCAACATACTTCATTCATGAAACTGGAGCCCATGGATGGGGTAATAACGAATCCCAAAATTACACCAACTCTCCCCAGAATGCATTCTTTGGACCCTCCCAATTGATCGTTCGTGGAATCGTCAATACGTCAGCCCCAAACGACAAATACACTTCTGCGCGCCTGATTTCCGAGCAGAGACTCGCTCGCACATGTGGATTTCTATCTGCCACGGTGCGAGCACCTTGTGCTGCCGGAATTTGGCCTGCCTTTTGGCTCCTTCCAGCACAACCGTTTACATGGCCGAACGATGGGGAAGTGGATATATTCGAGAGTTGGAACGGGGATTGCGTGAACCACTCATGCCTACATTGGGGTCATTTCAACGGGGAAGACTGGAACAAACATCGAGTGCTCGAAACATCGATTCACGATATGGCGCAGAGGGAGGTTACGATGGGATTTGCTTGGCAGCAGAATGGAGATCAAAATGGAGCGGGTGGGAAGATGGTCTGGTATATTGATGGTAGACCGATCATGAAAGCCAACATTCCTGAAGGTACAAGGAGGTTGAGCGATTATCGTATTATCATAAATGTTGCTATGGGAGGTAATGTTTGCCAGGGCAAACTACCTGCTGATGGAACATATGATTTCGTGTTGAGAGATCTGGGGATGTGGGATACACCTACAGGTGGCTGGGATCAATTTGCAAGAGACTTTGAGAGTACCGCAGAAGGCAAGACTATGTGAGTACAGAACCGAGATCGCTAGCTATCGTTGGTATTTCTCCGGTTTGAGCTTGAGCGTTACATTAACGAGGAATTGAGGGCATTGTGTTTTATTTATGGAATAATCCCCCCAAAAACGGGATTTGGCATATTCATTTCGTGCAGCATTCTACAAATAGAGTTCTTACATGATAGGCTGAGCAATCTGAGCCTCCTAGAAGGAGCAAAGAAACTAAAATAGTAGGCTTTGGCTTCTATTCTTCAGCATTTGATTGGACACAATTTAGCCTATATAGCATCTCTATGGTTTTCGCTGACTCTGCTCACCACTACAACATGGGTGTATGCAAGGCTGAGTGCATACGTGTGGAACAGCTCGTTGAAGGTGCGCTGAAGGATGAGCCACGAAACGGACCTCTCGGTGGTAGGTGTTGATCTCTTTTTTCCCTTCATGATTGATCCCCTAAATCATGTCTGGCCCGATGGCCATATCGCAATCGATTTCGAATGGGAAGAGTCGCGAACCATCGCAGAATCGTACTACCTCAACCCCACCCCCCGCCTCTACTGGCAGCGATTTGGAAAATCAGCAAATTGGTTTGCGACAATTCGGAGAAGGGATCCAAGAAGCTGTTAAAGCGGTCTTTCCAAATGAAACCACATCACGATACCTGAAGGTTACGGTTCTGATATTGCTATGGGCGGATGACCATCCAGACTTGCCAGCCCTGGAAGATGTGCACAGGCTATCTCGTGTGTTCCATGATGCGTACAATTTCGATGTTGAGAGGTTCGAAATACCCAAGCAGAATCCACATTTTGAAGTTAATCAGAAAGTACGGAGTTTTGCGCAGCAAGGAGAAAATGATACGCATCTAAAGATTGTATATTATGCTGGGTACAGTCGAGTGACAACCAGTCGCTCGATTGTATGGACAAGGTTGGTATTGTTTTTTCCGGCTACCCAGGTAGAAAGTTTCTGGTTACTTTACTCTTTTTCACGTTTCCGTATATATCATCGCTAACTAAAATAAGTTGGCGAAATAGAGAGCGAGAGGAAACTCCTAGTCTACTCTGGAGCGATATACAACCCTTTCTAGAACAAGCCCAAAACGACGTGTTGATACTCCTGGACTGTCATACACCTGGAAGTAGCATCAGCGAAGAAATTCAAGGAAATGGTGTGACCGAAGTTGTCTCGGCATATGATTCAATGGCCCACACGATGCTTCCATATTCTTTTACGAATGCGATGGCAACAGAACTGGAAACCATGAGTCGGGCGAGGCGGAAACCTTCATTTTCGATCGGAGAGCTGTACAGTAACATGTACAAAATAATCCAAGATAGTGTGCCAGATGATGGAAACAAACGCCATCCGTGTCCAACACATCATGTTTTGACACAAGAGAATCCTCCAAGAAGTATACATATTTCAATTCCTCCCCGGAAGACTTTGCAGCCACTTGATGATACCTTGGGGGTTACCGGTCGTCTTAGCTATATGAGCCCCCGGGAGAGTATGCGGAGTTCACGTATCCCTACCATACCTCGAAAACTCGTGCAGTCGGGAAGATCTTCATCTCCAGAGGCCAAATTTGATAACGGCGAGGCTCCTAGAATTGCTTTTGCCATTCGGTTGGAAGATACATTTCGAGACGGCGAATTGCCCCAGGATTTATTCGAGGAATGGTTCAAGCTTGTTCCGGCAAAGGCTGAAAAGTTGAAGGTGGAAGCTGCTTTCAATAGCGACACTTCTCTCTTGATAATTTCCGTACCAATATCGATATCAGCATATATTCCCACAAGCTCTGCGGTCATACCACTAGGTCTAATAAGATCTTCAAATCTGCTTGTACCCCCTCTCTCTGTCGAGCAGCCAAATAACAAACCCACTCACGTCGATACTCCTATCCCGACCATAACCACCTCTCCACCAGCGTACGATTCTTCCCTTTACGAAGTATCTCCCCCTCAAACTCCACTCGAAAATCGCGAATCAATTTGCTCTTCCTCTTTCAGTTCTATTCCCTCCGATCTCTTCAATCCCTTTCCGGGTTTCGAATCCGATGAATTTTTAGAAGCAGATCAAGAACAAACCCCAACTTTGTCCATTCCCTCACCTCGAAAAGCGTCACCTCGAAAAGATGAAGCCAGTCCCACAGAAGCATATCTGCCCTTTTCAACATATACCCACGATGATATAAATACAGAACAAAGTACTATCGGTCTTGGTCTTCAATTTTCCGCCCCAAACACCCCTATGCCACCAATCCCCAAAATCGAGCACAAACGACGAACACGAGCGCGAAATTCCTTGAAATTACAGCACACCCATTCTCTCCGTCGCACAAAGACATCTGAATCCAAAAACAATAATCCAGACGATTACTATGATCAAGTAGAACTAACAAGTTGGCTCTCATCACACCTCTCCAAACCACCTCCCGAAGACGCAGATACACATCCTGATCTCGAAACCATAAACCAAACCTATATACCCCAAGAAAGAATCCAGAAATTCACCACGGACGAAAGCCACCTCCAAACACCAACCCTCACAACTTTCACCCAAAACCGAAACAAATTACAAACCACCTTCGAACTCCTCCCCGAACGTGTACAATTCCCGCCGGGATCTACATATCCCCTCCCCATCCCGCCTTCGCCTAGAGAAATACTCAAGGCTTTAATCAAATCACCTTCTCATGCCCGTCTTACTACTCAAGCTTTCTATGATCCGTCTATGATTCATTGTTGGACGTCCCCGGAGTTTGTGGGGGAGTTTGGGTTTGAGAGTAGGAAGATTGGGAGGGGGAAGGGGAAGGGGAGGAGTTTTGATAGGGAGAGTGGGGTACTGACGCCGAGGGGGGTTGTAGTTGTGGATGTTGCGGTTGAGGTGCAGGGGAGGGAGATGTGGGTTAGTGTTGGTTTTAATGTTAGTCCACTTGTTGAGGGGGTTTGTTTGGTTTTTGGGAGGGGGTTTGAGGGGCAGGGTGGTATGAAGGTTAGGAGGGTTGGGAGGGGGTAGTTGGGGTTTTGGGAAGGGCTTGTATGAGGAATCTCTTGGGCTGGGTTAGTGAATGGAGGGAAGGCGTTACGGTTGGATTTTTATTATGCGTTTTGCGTTGAGATGGTGTCAAGGGACAGGGCGAGGTCTTGGAATCGGGTTTTTGAAATATGCTTCTTGGAGTTCTGGTTTTTACTTGGGGGTTTCATCGTAAGCGAGCGAGGTAACAATACCCATATAGAGCAAATATCTATGTTACAAAATAGCAATCTAGTTTTGAAGAGTACTGTTCGATGGCGTGCCTCAAAGTTGGAAGGCGAAGAAGTTAACCTTCACTACTCGGTGAATCCTTCGCTTTCTCCTTTCCCGGAACTATTGCAATTAAATTCATAGTAAGTTGAAAGCCATAGTGGTCCTGAAACACCTCTTTATGAGTAAGGTAGAAGCTTATGAGCAGATGCAAGTTTGGTGTTTCCTCATAGCTATCTCTCTTGATAAATGTTGGCAGCACAGTCTTTAATTTGATGATCTGAGGAAAGTGGCCATTCGCTATTAACTCATGTGTTTTGGGCATAAATTTGAATGAATTTCAAAGGGGTGTAGGTATTATACTCCCGGTGGACAGAATAAGTGGCAGCATTACTTTATTCTATGAGAACTAGCAACGCCAATAACTCGACGCAAACAAGTTAAAAACTCTCAACATAGGTTCAAATCAAATTAGCATCTTGCGCACCTATTCATATTTTTCTTATATTTTTACGATCAGTTGTTAAGTTATACGTCGCGAGGTTAGCAGAATCGCTAAATTGTGGTGCCAACTTTTCTGTCCACCGGGAGCCATGGTAATAAAAGCCCTTACATGGACATTGTTTAGCTTGTATCATTATCACTCGGACTCGAGGTGAGGTCCAAACTTGGTGCCGTGCTGCTGTGGTTGTTGGTTGTGTTCCCAACGTCTAAGAGCACGACTGCGATCAACGGATTTTTTTTCAAAACGAGGGACTCCATCATCCTCAAGCATCTAGAGTTTTACCTTGTAGCCAGATTTTTTTTTATTCGACAGCAAAAGAAGATCTGACAGCAACAAACACTCGATGGTACCAATTCTGAGAATTCAAGAAGTTCAGACTACCCCGCAGAGAAAAAGGCGGAAAGGTGACTTGTGATACACCTCCTCTAGTGAAAGAAAACCAGCTACCTTGAGATTTTGAAGATTCTAAAGAGGTAGTACTTCTCCTAGAGCACAATTAGTTGAAGAGTATCCTCATTGTTCATATATAGGAATCATCCTGTCATCTCAAGGAGGTTTTTTATATATTTGACTTCGTCTCAACTATCTAATTACTCTCAAGTATTAAAAGAAGTGGTGAATTGAGATCATGCGCTGGAAGTCTTGTCTAGATGAGGCTTGTCTAAGCTCTTCTGGGGAAAGTCGACCCTGGGTTGGCAATTGGAAATACAATGTAAATAAAGCGAGGGAACTTAGGTTTTCCTCTCTAAGTATTTTCTCTTACTTTGCCCCTTGGTATCTTAAAAAAGATAACAAGGTGTTTTTAAAAGCTCCCAAACTAAGTAAATACTTATTCAAACATCACCTATCAGCTTCACCTTCGAAACACCAGGACCCCAACTATCAGTCTCGGAGAGATATTGACCAGACCAGTAGACAGGACTTCTCCCATGGCTCGGAATTCATACAGTACAAACGCTGAAAGGGAGTTGTGAGTGTGAAAGCTGGCTTAGTTTCGAAAAGAAGTTTAATTTCAACAGTAGCAACATAGCGACAGTATATAGTTCAGTTCCAGTTTTCTAAAGTTAGTTGTGAAGGTTGAAGCGCAGGTCTTTGTGGTATCGAGAGGTTTGGAGTCCTGAAAAACCAAATTCTTTTTACTTCCTCTAGCGCACGAGCTGTCTTGTGAACAGAGCATCATGGGATGCCCATTGAATCGTCTTTGTGCAGTAACTATTTTATGATACTGTTTCGGGATATTTGTACTTGGCTGTACTGACAAACAGAAGTATTCTAGTAGCCTGAGGGAATTGTTTCGGTCAGATCCAGGAAACACTCCTGCGGGATTACAGTTCGATGGACCAGGGTGAATATTTTTTTCTGTACTCTAGCCTCTTGTTACTTTTCTTCTTTGGGTAAGAAGAAGTATCCCTGCGGTGAGTAGAAGAGAAGAGGAATCACCACAGGGCGGGGAAAGAGCGGGGGAAATAAGCTTGCTTCTCGCTTAATTACTAACCCTTCCCTAAAGAGGCTGGAGGGTGACATTATGACGTGACCTTTAGTTGTTTGCTAGGCCCCTGCATTCCCTCTCCTTTCCCCCCCCTCTTCTTCTTCCTCCTCTTTCTCTTGTATTCTTAGAGAGGGCATGAGAAGGCACAAGCTGCAAAAACGAGGGGGTGCGGCAGTAAGAGATTATTATAAGAAAATACGGCGAGGGGATGCAGAAAGGGAATGCGATAGTGGGTAATAGTGTGATAATGAGAAATCAACATTAATCCATAATAGGTACTTTGCATAAGATTATTACTTTGTTTCTTACCTTGAAAAGTAACACTTTGCGATTTCCGTTTTGCGATTTGCGATTTAGTCAATTTTGGAGTTTGGCGCATTCAGGATCCCGTACTATTCAATCTCACCAATTTTTATCCCCAACCAAAAATATATCTTTCTATTCCAAAAAAACAAGAAAACCCTCAAACATGGAAGCCCTCGCATACTTAAAACCTAAGTCGAAGACCACAGCGTCCGTCTGCCAACGGACTCAGCTGTTTAGATGTTATCTGTCAGGGTGGCAGAATGTATATATTTCTAACCTCTCTCTTAGGCTAGGATACGTTGCTTAGTAAAGTGGTGTGAACGGTAAAAGTTCTGAGTTGACATGATTCCCCTTTAACTACTTCAAACATTCCAAAACAATTAAAAGGTTCTTCTATCCCAACCTCCTCTCCCCATCATATATCAGAATCTTTCTTCCTCCCCTTTCTCAAGAGCAAGTAAGTTAGTTTCGTTTATACTTGTTGGTACGACTTGGTTTGTGATAACTGTGGTATATCGTACGTCTTGTAAAGAGGTTTTATTGATTCATTGTTGTTTTTAAAAGAGGGAGAATTGAAGCCCAAAAGCAAACATCCATAGACGCAGAATGGTCACGTGTATAACGCAACCGACCCAATAAGGTTGTAGCAACAATACTAAAACAACGTGACCAGATGAGACCGAATGAGATACGATAGAGGGTTATTTTATCCAATTTACTTACACAATCTGCGCAAGTCGGTAACTGGGCGTGTTGGTAGCACACGCATTTCCCGTTAGGGAAGAGTTTGTGGGGGTGGAAGCCGAGGAGGAAGCCGGGCAATATTGCCGCTAGGAAGACGCAGAGGAATTTGCGGAATTTTGGGGAGGTGATTGCGAGGCCTACTATTTCTGCAACCAATTTTCCTTCTTTTTCTTGCTTTTGGTTGTTTGGTTTGTTTGAGCTTTTTTCAAATCCAATTTAATTATTAGTTCGTTTCTTGATTCTCACTTCTCGCTTCTCGGTCCTTCTTTCTTACCTCTTAAGATTGGAGGAGCTTCACTTACGTATTCTCTACAAACATCAGAAAACAGGTTAACATGCCGAATCTGAACCCAGTAACAAGCCCTCCTTCTTTTGTGGAAAGAAATTCTCTCTCATACCAAGACTAATTCATTTGGCGAGCAATCACTACTTTGCGCAACTACTATATTTACTGTGACACTGCGTAAGAAACCTGTCTTTAGAATAAAAGAAGTCAACCAAAATTTCCACTTCTTAAGCTTGCAAATTTCTCCCCACCTAAACGAAGCCCCAAAATCTACCGTCGAATCTTCTCTCCCCATCAAAAAACATCTCACCTTCGAAGCGGTAGCTACACTTCAATTGAAACTAATAGTCGATTATATATATAGCCACTAACGCGATCATAAAACTTATAAACTAGCTACTTGGAACTATAAGGTTAGCTTTGTATTCTCTCCCCATGATGAAGAGAGGTCTCCCAACACCTCATCCTTGTTGTCTTTTTATGTGGGGTAACTGCCTTCGTTTGCTTGTTTTTTTGTGGCTTTATTCTCTCACTCCCACGCCTCCCCCTTTATCCTTAATTTTGGCTGCGTTTTGAGGTTTACTCTTGCGAGCATACATAGTAATTCTTTATTCAAGGAATTCTGTGAGAAGTCTTAGAGTAGGAGTAACAGAGTAGTTTGGTAAAGCGATATATGGAACTTTTTTGATTCTGGTGAAGTGTATATTGGTTTAAAAGACTTACATCCCACTTTGTCATTACTCGAGTAGATCTCGAACAATTATAACCATTCTACAGAAAATATAGGAGAATTGAGAAACAAATCATTTAATTGTTACAATCCTTCTCAAACACTGTTTTCCATTATCCCAAAGACTTTGGTAAATGAAAACAAACCACTGCCTACTTCGCGTACGTAAAAGTAAAAAGTGAAAGGAGTATAAGCTAAGCGAGACTGGCGATTGTCCGTTATATAGTAAAAAGAGAGAGAAGGGGATGGAATAGGCTGAACACGTAGATCATCTTAAAATGAAGTTGTGGGAAGGGCCCGGAGGGAAAAGATGAAGTTGGGGTCTGAAAGCCTAAGAAAGATGGCACATTTATATCTACAAAATCTCTCTAAGTGCACTATCTAATTTCAAACTCTAGGGTAGAAAGGGTAGTCGCATTCGAGACCAAGCCAAAAATCGACAGCAAAACATCAAAAAAAGAAAAAAGCTAGAAGAAATAAGAGCTCCCCAAATCCCGATAGTGTAAGTCTCCAAGTTCAGGAAGAAAAGTAAATAGCTCCCTATTCCAGAAGAGTTGGTACCTGTGCTCCAACAGGAAATATAATGATCGCAGCTTTTTTTTGATGTTGTAATGTGCTTCCTATCAGACTACGGGTCGAGTATTCATACCAAGAGCAGACCACTCTATAGTCAATCAGGAATGAATTTTACAAGGAGCTGAGGTTTTATCTATGAGGAAGATCACAGAAAGTGAGAAGAGAAAACAACAGTCACTCCTTTCACAGCCTTATCAGTAAGAATCCCGAGCTTTGCTCTGAGTACACCCCCTCCATTTATTAATCTAGAAACATGGCACAATCTCAACTGTTGTACGAAAGTGCATAGGAGAATCGAAAATTAATTTCCCTATTCTTCTAAACCTTCTCAGAGAATGAATCTTGTTTTCCTAGACCCTTTCGTACAATATTTGCGAAAGTCGGTGTACTCGGAGCAAAGCCTATGTTGTTACCCTTCTCCTTAACCTTCAACCTTCAACCCTCTCTCAAATCCTTTCAACCCCTTTATAAAAAGCCCGCAAACCCATCAACCACCCCCTACTATTAAGCAAGACCGCGAGAATCGATACCGAACACTGTCCCCAACCAACCCCCAATCCCCTAAACCCTATTCGCATCATCCAGAACTCCTTGAAAAATTCAAATCCCACAGCCCCTTAGCCCCTAAAAAAGCGCTGTAAAAATTTAAGAAAACGAAGGTACAGAAAGCTTTCAACAACACAACCAAACCCGACGACAAAAGCCCCCCTTTCAAACCCCCAACTCTCTTCAACCCTTCCCTTCATCGACACGCTAAAGTCAACACGCGAAAATAGAAAATTAGAAATCACATCAGCATCGCAAGCACACCAACCCGCCACAGAACACCGAACCCCCGTGTTCCAAACCATGATCTTGTGGGTTGTTATACATGCCCCAACCCAAGGAATAGAACGCCTCAAAGCAAGCCCTCTCATAAATACCCCACCGCACCTCCACCGAGCACTCAACTCCCCACCACCAGGGGATGCAGGAATTCGTAACTGTATTCTTAAAGCACTTGCACTTCTACAATTGTTTCAACTCCTTTGGAACAATAAAGATAATATAATCTTAATTACTCGAGCTTTTTGGGAAAATGGAATCGATTTATCGAGTCTCAGATGAACAATGGAAGGAACAGAGGAGAAATGCTCTACTATTAACCAGTCACGATTTCCTGCACCCCTGGTGCCACCACTATAAAAAGCAATAAAAAAACAATCCCCGAAAGGTCGCAAGGGACTTGACTTCCCAAACTACATCCTAGAATCACTTCACAGGGAGGTACCTAGAATCGAAACAAAATACCATCCAAGTAACAAACCAAAACCCCCCAAAAAATAAGATCTTATATTTCTCTATCTACCCATTCATTAATCCCCCACACCATCCTCTCATTCATTCCACCCATTGCAAACCAGCCGATCCACTCTCACCCCAAAAATTAATAAAAAAAACCCTAAACCCCGCAAAAAGATCCCGCTAAAAAATACAAAGTCTCGAATTGAATCGAAAAGAAAAAAAAGACATTTATTCATTCCCCTCAGGGTTCACTCGCAGAACAGCGCTCCGTTAATCCAAAAAAGAAAACCCCCATCGAGATCAAGAGCAAAATCATCGCTTACTCAATATGTAAATAAATAAATAAACGCCCCACAGCACTATCTCCTATCATACGAATTTCCCGGGCCTCTAGAAGCGAAAATCTCATCCTCACATAACAACACAATCCTTCTCCCTCTCCTGTAGTTGCTGTTGTTGCGGTTGCATCACTCTTCCCCTTCCCATAGGCTGTCCCCTCCCCATAGGCTGTCCCCTCCCCGCAGACTGTTGATACACCGGCCCCGTACTCGTCCGTCTCCCCGTATTAGGAGCCGGCCCAGGTCTCGCCTGATTTGGACTCGCCTGAGGGTGTGCAGGGTGATCTGCGGTTGGTGTGTACGGCGGCTGGTTCGCGGCGTGCTCGTAGCTTGGTGGAGGAGCATCGATACCTCCCTCTGGATCCGTATTCGGCGGTGGAGCTGGGGCCTGGTTGTTACGACGTGGTGGAATGAGAGGTCTGATTTCGGGTGCCGTGGCTCTACCTGCATTGGTGGTGGTACTGGTACTGGTTGTTCGACCTCGAACGGGTGTACCTCTTACTGAATTCCCCGAGCCTCGACTACGTGTTGATCCTCCCCTGCCTCGAGTTACGGGTACGTTCCCCTGATTCGATTGCTCGATATATTGTTGTGACAATTCTGTCTCTCTCCTCCGTCTCGCGACTTCTTGTTCATGTCTTTGTTCCTCTTCCTCTTGTAACTGGAGAGCTAGAGCAAGATCGTGGTCTTCTTGCTCGATATTTGGACTGTGAGGGGGTTCTGAGATGGTATTATGGTGATTGGAGATTGAGCTTGGTGTTCGAAGATGGCCTGATGTATTTTGTGTACCCGATCGGTCAGGTACAGTATTCCAGCCACCCCCAGATTCATGAGCCGTAGAGTGCGATGGCGTCGCGGGTGCTCCTCCAACAAGTCTAAAGTCTCCTGAGAAGAACTCTGCGTTTTCTCCATTGACATCGATCAGGGATTCCCAGACTACTTCTTCGTGACCGGCGTAGCCCATATCAGTCACGAGCTGAAGGAGTTGTAGAGTTTGTGGATGTCGATAGAGAGTTGAGAAGTGGTCGTTACGGAAGAGAATAGCAACAGCACCGGGAGCTACTGAAGTCGTGATAGTTTCTAAGCCAAACTTGGTGAGTTGCGTAGGGTTAGTAGAAAAGAAGGCCTTGATGGTGGCAATATCTTCAAGGGTCGCCTGCTCTTCAAAACTCAAACCATCACGGTGTAATTTGTCCTCAAGACCCTCCTCATTAAACATTAAATTCTGAGAGTCTTCATAAGATTTCGCAGATCTCGAAAGCGCAGTATAGGCCGGTGAGTCTCTTTCCGGAATCCACCCATGAATTAATGGAATGGAAAACGTGCTGTAAAGTCTCATCTCTCTGGTTTCTTCAAATGTCCCAGGTATGGCACCTTCTCGTGCGCTAGGATGGACATGCGACATGGAATTCCGAGGATCATTGGGAGATTTCGAAGCTGCTGGTGGGAAGAATCTGGGATTTACGTTCATTCCAGTGTGAAGTGTGATGAGGAATGAGTATAAATCACTGACATCTGGTAATTCCTGAGCAGCGTCACCACGTCGTCCAGACATTAACTCGTCAAAAACAGCATCTAGTAGTAATCCTAAGCTAACCTGCTCACGGGATCGAAGTGTCTCAACAAGTGCTGTCTCGACATTGGCGGGTGTTGACAAAGTCAAAGCATTGACAAGTGCCAGCAGAGGACATGGCCCATTCGCATTTTGTACTAATATAGGAGAAATGCGAGGGTTTTGTTCTGCGTTGACATCATGCCAAGTGATCTTTTTGATCTCGTATGTTTCTTTCTTCTGCCTCTGCACAGCAGATGTGGGAGCTGTATTTGAGGCGGCTGAGGTTGTACTCGGTGCTTCGGTAATTATTGTTGGCCTCTGAGGTTGCTGAGATGGCCTGGGCGGCTGTTCAGGAGGCTGCTCTTCTGATTGAAACAGGCGATCTGGAATATCCTGTGATCTTCTCGGAGGAAGTGCTGGAGCCTGTTCTTCTCGTTCTTCGTATGGTGGCAGTGGTGGATATCCATCTGCTGATACTATCCCACTTTGCTGGGCACCGCTTGCTAGAGTTTCATGATCTATGATGTTCCAGCCTTCACCGGATTGAGAGGGATCATCTTGAACTTCCAATCGACTCGAGGTAGCTTCTCCTCGTTTTGGACTATGCCCTTCATCGTCATCCCATGCATGTCGATCATCAGAAATTTGTTTCGATTCTTTCCCATTATTTACGGGCATCTCGTGGATAATGGGAGACGGTTCATCTTCATCCCAGGCAGGGGAATCGGGTTCCTCTATATCCACCAAAACTGGCTGTTGTGATGAATCCGAAGAAGAAATCGCAGAAGTTTGTTTGACCGGAGGAGCAGCAGACCATGCTTCATTTCCAGAATCTTCCCTTTGAATTGTTGGAATTGGAGGGGGTTGCATTTTCGGTTTATCAACTATCGCAGGTTGCCATGGATTCGTACTCGATTCTGCAACGGATAACTCGGATAATTCTTGTGTAGGAGCTACATTGGGAGTTAGCAGATGACAAAAAGTGCAGCATATGTGTAACACTTGCCTTGATATTGGCCAGAGGGAATCGGTGGAGGTGCTGTAGAAGGTGCGCCAGACTTTTGAGGAGCTTCACCCCATACATCCGCACTACTCTCTTTCCCTTCCACATTCTGGACCTGTTTTCTTAAAAATGGATTTGTAGAGGCCGTCTCTGGTCGCAAGGAGGATTGGGAACTTGTATTCGAGCGACCTGCTGGACCAACTCGCAGAGCATCCGGAATATCCTTTGGTTTCGAGCCTCCATTCCCAGAATTGCTTTGGTTTTCTAGACCTTCCCCCCAAACATTCGGGTCCTCATCCTGCAAATGTGCTCTTGACGCTCGAACTTCCTCTTGTGTCTGTTGTGGTCTGAAAGACTGCGGGTTTTCGGTCGAGATTGGTGTAACAGGATATGGTAAAGAGGCGGGAGTATGACCTTCTGGTAGGGGCTTTCGGGTGACCATTTTGAGATTAATCGAGGGTTGTTTTGGTTTGAGACGGGAGCTCCAGGCCGTTTGGTTCCGGAAACACAATCAGAAATTGTGCCGTGGTGTTTTGGTTGTTTTGAAAGCTATTGTTGTTTTGGTAGCTCGTTCGGGCATGAGGTCATTCGGGATGATCTGCCAAGATATGAATGGCGGGGGTTCGTAGGTGCAATTGCGGTGTGGATTTCATGTAGATGAGGAGTTTGGTAGATCAATGGTGAGGAGAGAAGTTGTAGATAAATAGGAGGAAGTCGGAAGAAGCGCAGTAGTAGGCAACAGGTTAATGGCAGACCAGGTTGATTGCTTCACCCAGGCCCAGAAGTTGTCCTGCTGCTGGTTCGCGCTAGTCCTATCGATACGCCGCTTCAGCCACTGTGGCAAGGCACGCATCTGAAGTACGAACAAATCCGACGTCCGAAACAGCGAGTAAGAAGGTTTAAATCTGAGATTATAGTAAAGAGAATTAATTGAGTTTAAAAGAAGAAAAGTTGGAAATTGTAGAGAATAATAGAAGGTGTTTTCGTATCTTAAGCGCTGCATCTAGTACAAGATGTCAGCTAGCATACGCGTCCCTCACGGCAAGTTGCAGGAGGGGGTTCGCGCGATGGACATTAAAGGTAGCAGTAAATACATCACCTTCCTGCCCATCTAGCTCTCGTTGTTCCAGTTTCTCGGGTAATTCCAAGTAGTTATTCTAAACACTTGGAACGATTAAAAATATTAACCCAGGTGTTTGGAACAATCAAGTTCAATTGTGCCAAAGTATTAGATAATTAAAGTTGGAATTTATTACCACTTTTACCGTCTCCTTGTACTGCTAGGGGGTTCACTCCCAGTTTGCTGTCACTTCTTTACCAACATTGATATGAATTAGATATGGATTAGATATGAATTAGACTGATTCAATGTAGAAATAATCAAAATACAAGAAGAGCGTGAATCACAATTGTTTTTAGCAACTAGAGGGATGACTATTTAACCGACGTTTCCCCGCATTTTGACTTGCTACTGATAACTAACTGGATAAGGAACCCTCCAGGTCAACTTCTACCTAGGTAATAGTGAGCTCACTATTACTCTAAACCACCACTACTCCACAACACTGACTAGACACCTACAAGAGAATCTACCAGTCTCGTCCCACCTGCACCAACGACCAACTTTCCCTCCAGACAACGATCCGAAGTGCAGACCGATCCAATCTACTTCATCTCAGCCCCTCCAAGGCAGCTTTCCTCCCCATCGCACCGCCTACAACTACCTCCCCAAGCCGACCCACCACCATGGCATTCGCAACAAAGAGATTAGGAAAGGAGCTAGCAAAGGTTCACGATTCTCCATCAATATTCTCCCACTAAAAACAATTACTAACCTTTCGCAGATCCACGGCAACCTCCCACCGGGAATCACCCTCGTAACCGCCGAGGGCTTCCAAGAATGGCTCCTGGACATCCAAGTCCTCGACGCAAACCCAATCTACATGAACAAGACCTTCCGCTTGAAATTTAAATTCAGTACTTCCTATCCCATCGGTATGTCCTCCCTCCTCATACCCCTCCCCGCCAGATCTGCCACCCCGCATCCACCCGCCAAATCCCAGTTCCCAAATCCCAACTTCAACACATTCTAACTAACAATCCCGCAATCGTACAGAACCCCCCGAAGTAACATTCGTAAACACCTCCGACCGTCCAATCCCCATGCACCCCCACATCTACTCCAACGGCATAATCTGTCTCGACCTCCTCGGCCAACAAGGCTGGTCGCCCGTGCAAAACGTCGAGAGCATATGCATGTCCTTACAGAGCATGTTAACAGGCAACACCAAGGATGAACGACCCGAGGGGGATGCGGATTTTGTGGCGAGTAATAGGAGGAGACCGCGGGATATTGATTTTTATTATCATGATAATACGGTTTGAGCCTGATCAGACAACTGGCCGGCTGGTCAGAGGGACGGGGCTGGCCGGCTGATCAGAAAGATGAAATGGGGGATGGAGGGAGGGGAATTGAGGGAGGGCTGATCAGACGTAGAATTGAGGGTTGGGAGGAAGGGAAATCGGAGGGCTGGCATAGTATGGGGAATAAATGGAATGGCGAAATGGAGAAACACGAGTGATGTATTTCTCTAACCATCATCAGGCGTTGAGGTGTACACATTGATTTGGATGGGGACGGTAAAGACGCATACGACCTTCACATCTTTAGTAGTTAGGCATACCAGCAAGGCGTTCATTTGGGGGTTTTCTTGCAAGGGTTTCTTGTTATAGGGGTAGCATACCCAAAATCAAAATCACATCCAGGCCACTGGCGCAGGATTTCTTTGCCATTTCGCACTGTCGCAGATATTGGGGCAGGGCGAATATTAGTCGAACCGTCTTTTTCAATGATTATGTCTAACCATTTCGGGGAATTGAGAATGAAGAAGTAAACCAAATATTTCAGATTATTGAGATTCTAGGAAATACACATACATTTTCCTCCTCAAAAAAAAAACGTTCTCAATCTTCTTTCTTTCCCAGTAGCAAAAGGGTTTTAATACCCCCAAATCATTCCCTAATCAAATCCATACCTTGGTTTTATTCAGTATGAGTAATAATTACTCGACTACTTAAGTACTCTAAGTTACTCAGAGTTAAGTAGAGTAGAGTTTGAGTAGCAAGTTCTTTAAATAGAGTAGAGTAGTTACTTAAGAGTACTCAAGTAGTACTTTAAGTAGTATACTTTAAATAAACACTATAATTATACAAGTATAACGTGGTTTATCAGCACCTCGTCAATATCAGTACCTCGCCACTTGAAATCTCATACAAAAAACGTCTGTGCACAACCGTGCACTTTCCGTATTTATTAATAAAAAAATCTAAAATTGAAATTTTACTAAGGAAACAAGATTTTAATATTATAATAATATCAATTTTAATTCTTTACTAGTTTTAATTAACAATTCGCTTAAAAATACCCCTGTAATCATTAGTAATTTTTCCTTTTTTAAATAACACTTTAATATAAGATAAGTAATATTTAAAAACTAAGAATTAA